>JAECUM010010789.1:0-58549 GCA_016617855.1 Megalonaias nervosa | reverse complement strand
GATAAACCCTACTATATACAGAGTTATCCAGCAACTGCAGTTGTATATGGAATATTTCCGCTGAATGATAAACCTAATGTTGCGGATCTGAAACCGATGAAAATATCAAGAATAAACTGCGTAGCTGAACGAGTTACAGAACATTTTACAAACGCGATACGTGGTAATGGCTTAACTGATTTAAGACGCAAAAAAATAAACACATGGGCAGAGTTCGTTAAAGATGCTGGTGCATCTATTAAGGATGTTGCTGAACTAGAAATGTTATTAAGATTTCCAATAACAGTAAAAACACTAACCGGAGAGATATTATACGAACCAAAATATATAAAAATGGAAACCCTATAACAATCGTTGATCATAATGCACATGCATGGACTAATGCTGTAACGATATTTCCACGAGATAGAAAAGTTAAGTTTTATGATGGTGATATATTTGTTTTTGTTAAAAATATCAGCAAAAGCGACCCTGTATCCGTTTGGTTATTTCAGAGTTCGGAATATGATCATTACGATCAGTTTGTATGGCCTAACGGTGATATTTATCGTACAGAATTTCTTCATGAAGAAATGGAACATCTTGCATTGAAATATACCTCTGATGATGTCATAGTTGGACAATTACTGAATAACTGCTTTACCGTACCATCGGTTGCTGCCCATTTCGCTCAGGAAAAAAAATTATGGAAAACGACACGATCGGAATTCCTTGAAGATGTCAAGAAAAGCTGTATAGAATATGGTCACGGTGGGTTATGGAACACCAAATACAACCATAGTGATGTTATCTCGGTTGATATGGTAGCGTGTTATCCTGGGAGTTTTCTTGGATATGGAGTATGTTCTAAAGTACTTTAAGAGATTCGGACATCCTACACATGACATGACCAGGGTTGCGATAAACGGACATTTACCAGATTTTGACTTAACCGGATTTGCTCACGTAGAATCATTCGAATTTGCAGAAAATCTCCATCCGATTACTTATGCTTGGTTTGGAAGACATTTTTCAGAAAAATGTTGGGTTCCGATAGTACTATTGCGGTATATGCTTGATGCTGGATTTTAAATATCGTTGAGAGTAACTGAAGCGATTATATCGTATAATTCACAGAAGCAAGTTTGGTTACCAGAACCGAACAGATTTAATATTGATGATACCAGAAAAGAATTCCCTGATATTGATGAAGATCATATTATTAAAATAAATAACTACAGAAACGAGTACGATGAGAAATTTACAAAAGATCTCGGTAGAAAGATAATCGGTAAATTTACTCAAGGTGGTTCATACGATTATAAACGACACTGTACAAGATTGATTATGGATGACGCTGAACTAGATTTTATAATCGCTGATACAACTGAGAAAAATATGTTTATAAACAGATGTAATGCTTATTTATCAGATGGAACGAAACTAGGTACCATTGTGAGCTACCTTGATGGCGACTCACCACAATTTACTCATTTAAGATCTTCGATGTAAGCTTATGTTTCGATAAACCTACTATCGATGATAAATAAATTTCCCCGTTACGCCGTCAGAGTCGCTACGGATTCATTTTATGTACATAAAAAAATATAAGGATTTGTTAAAACTCGGTAATGGTGAATGGGGGACGTGGAGGATAAAACAAGAAAATATATTTAGTTATTCTGAATCTGCAGATGTTGAAATTGTGGAGATATATTACAAAAATAATAATCAAATATTAAAATCATCTGCACCATCTGTGTATGATCCTGTATCTAGACATAAGACTGTTTATCTTAATGGGTGTGGAGGGTCAGGTAAAACAACTCGTGTAATTAATTTATTTATAAATAATAGTTTAGATATAATTGTTTTGACACCGACGCACAAACTTGCTAGAGAAATAAAACAACGAGGAGTAAAATCGTGTACATATCACAGTTTCTTTAGATGGTGCGGAGACACGTGGACTCCATCGCCGATGGGTGAAAAATATATACCTAAATATATTATATGGGACGAGATATGCACGGTGTCGTTAGAAACACTAAAACATTTCTTGATTGGTTATTGACAAAGAATACTGCTGTGATTATGTGCGGCGATCATGGTCAACCACCACCCTTTGTTGGACAGTCTCCACATGAATGGCTAAAGAATAACGTAAATTATTATGAAGAAATACATAATGACCATAGAGCTATCGATGAACCGCTGAAAGAGTTTAAAAGATTAATCAGACTTCAGCCAGACAGAGTACAATGTGAGATAATGCGAGGAGTTATTCCAGAGACTTCTATGAATGAATTTTGGACTTCATGGAATCCCGCTGATTTAATAGTCGCGAGTAGAAAGATAGTTCGTGATGAACTACAAAAGAAATTATTTACGTTACATAAAGAAAAGTTTCCAACGTTACCTGTACCTTTGTGCTATCGCCCAGCAGATACTCGACGACAGAATATTGAAGTTGAAATTCCTGGTGCCTTGGTTCCACCAAGGATACAGAATCTTGTCTTGAATGATATTATTTTAGTCGATATTAATGTCATTGAGAATGCGCTGAGTATGAATAAATCGCCGTGGACGTTAGGATATGCTATAACGATTCATTCGTCACAGGGATTAACTATCTCTGATACAAATATCTGGATTGTAGATGATCGTATCGAATGGTCAAACTTAGTCTATCTTGCAGTATCTCGTGTTAGAAGAATAACTCAACTACATAGGGTTATTATAGATTACGTGATAACTGAGGAAATTACTAATGACGATGTTGTAATCAAGAAAAAATTAGCTGGTTATAAACAATGTGACAAACAAATAAGCGTGATTTTGATATTGATATTGAATTTATTATAACACTAAAGCAACTACAAAATAATCATTGCGCAAGTTGCAACTGTAATATGTTATGGCAGTGTTCGAATCCAAGACAATTTACCGTAGACAGAATTAATAGTGATCTCGGTCATACACGTAAAAATGTAATGCTGACTTGTCTTGATTGTAATCGACGTCGAGGTTCTGGACGTTTACAAAATTGAGCTTGGTGGTAATTGCGTATCCTCAGGAATTATTTGCAATTGTTCACGTACAAATCCGCGTTGAGGGGCAGTAGAATCTAGTCTGTATATGGCAGGTCTTCCATTGGATCTAACTACGCTAGAACTTTTATGTGTAGTCACGCTCCAAATAGGATCGGTTGCTCTTTTTTTACCGCCTTCAAGTTCGCCGGGTTCATATAAATATCTTACAGTTACATTACCTAATACTGGTTGAGAGAAAGATTCACGTCGTCCGTAGCCATTGGGTATATATTTTTTTTTGATCGCATTAGAAGGTTTCATGGAAGTTGCACGAGTAATTTCATTATTCAACGCAACTATCACACTCGGTAATCTTGCAACCCATTCACGAGATCTATCTTTGAGGTCAGTAGATATTTCCTTTGCGTATTGGTATCCGAATAACCGCTCAGCAAGTGTTCTATTAAATTGTTCAACGATTGCCTGATCACGATGAATTTCAGTATGTCCTCGTCTGATTTTAACGTTGTGCTTGTTCATCAACGATGATACTACTCCAAGAAATTCTTTACCAGGATCAACCTGTAGTAGTTTTGGCCATCGTAGACCACCTCGATGATAAATTCGTTTGAACGCAGATGCAACTTCGGATGCTGTTTTCATTGATAATGGCTCCGCTTCTTTATATCTACTCGCAATGTCAATGACAGTTAACGCGTATTTGTACGTGCGTGATTTTTGTCCACGTGTTTTAATGGTATCGTGTGGTAAAAACAAAATATCTGCTTGATGAACTTCATTAGGGACACTAACATCAAAATGCGCGTAATGAATTTTTTTAGGTGGACTTAGGAAGATTTGCCATATTGCCTGTCGTGCTAACCATGATGCAGCGACATCACGTGAAACTTTTGCTGCTTCGGCGAGTTTACTAATCGCTGCTTTACCTCTCCAGAATCCTCTCGGGGAATAATAAACATATTCCATTATGATAGTTATATAATTAATTACCAGCCCCTAACACTAGTTTACCTTTCATAGCAGATTTTACTAGAAAACTAGCTAATTTTTCTCTGAGAGATTTATTAGGTATAGCATTTAGCGCATGAATCAATTTTACATCTGCGAGATGTCGGTGTTGCAAATCCTTACTTTTATACGCGACATCATGAACGTGACACGCTTGATCAATCTTATTTACTGGATACTCTCCGGGTCTTGGTTGATCTTGATCATCAAGTCGGATATCGAGACGAGTTCCAGGACCACAATAATTATATCCGGGTAAATGTTTCTCACCGGGATATTTAGCCCATAGAGTTCCTGGTAATTTTCCTAACGAAGCAGCGATATCACCCCCACCTGTCTTTGTTGGAATAAACTTGTATTTCTTGGTGCCACATTTCACACACCTGCCTGTAAGTGCACGTCTTTTATTTTTTGTTGTTATTGTCGTTAATTCAGTAGTATCGGTAGGTGCTCTGCATCGAACACAATATAGACTCATATTATTTATTATATGGATATAATTGACTTTTCTGCGACACGAAAACAAGAGCCAGTAAAGCACCATCCAGCGTTACCAAATTCTATCAGAATGATTATAATAGGCCCATCTGGAAGTGGAAAGACGCAATTACTGCTTAATCTAATAATGCGATGGTTGGAATGGGATAAATTATATTTAGTAGCGCCATTTGTAGATGATCAGCGATGTTACGAAGTACTTAAAGATTTTAATGAAAACGCAAAATCGTTACATAAAGACAATGTCATAGACTTTATTACTGATATTGATGAAGCACCATCCGTAGATGATCTCAGGGCCACTGGCCCTCATGGATTCATTAATAATTTAGTAGTGTATGATGATGTTATGCTGGACAAACAATCAAATCCAGCTAGAATATTTTCACGAGGTAGACATAAAAATACAGACGTGATTTATGTTACACAGAGATATACACAAATTCCAAAAGTAATCAGAGACAACTGTAACGTTTTAGTTGTGTTTAATGGCGTAGATAATCATACGCTGCAGAATATTTATTATGCTTGGTGTTCAGGCGACATGGACATGAACAAATTTAAAAATTTCTTTTCAAAAGCACAAGCTGCTCCCTTTGGTTTTGTAACGATAAATTTACACGATCCAAAGTCAAGATATCGCAACGGACTTGATACAATTTTTGGATAAAAAAATCATAGCAGCAGTAGAGCTAATTTAGCTGAGTGTGGTTCTCCAATACTCATTATTGATAATATCTATATGGCTGTTTAATTCATAGCAGCAGAGAGGGTGAATGACATATGTATGTGACCAGATTGTGAAAAAATCTGGTCAATTAAAGAAGTTTTCATTATTAAGGCAAAAACTTATTTTTTTCAGCCTTCGTAGGAACCCTTAATTTTCAAAAATAAGGTCTCTACAAAGTTGTAGGGTTCACCCTCTCTGCTGCTAAAGGACATGTTTGTACTTGTTACTGTGCCTGCAGGTCATTTGCACAATTTTTTTCGGTTCATGCAGCAATGTGTGTCCTTATCGTGGTGTAATATATGATTAAGACAGAAATGCTGATAGATAATACACGTTTAGAAACATAGTTACATTGTTCCTAATTATTGTTCCTATATAATTATGAAAACACTAGAGACTTTTACACAAGAGATGAAATATATCCATCATTCAATCAAAACACCGACATTGTCGTTTTATTTTATGTTTATTTGTAAGTGACAAATGTTGGTTTTATTTCATCCTTTGGGCGGCAATGACCTTCCATATGTCCGTTACCTATATTTCTAAGACTTTTACCCACGAGATGAAATATATCCATTATTCAGTCAGACACGGTCTTTTCCGTTTCATTTTATGTTTGTTTATTTGAAAGTAACATATTCGTTTTTATTTGTCGTTATCTATATTTCTTGCCGTAATATCATATGCTAATCGCTTATTTCCTGTGTAGATTCGCAGTGGAAATATCAGTAGCAGCATAATTATCTTTCCTAATTCAAGGCAAGAAACAAAGAAACAGTTATTAGGAAAACAATTGGTGAAAACGTATATGGCGAAATTTGAATGCAGTTTTCATTTTTGACAACCTCCACTTCATCAATCGATTAACAACATGGCAGATGAAATTCTTTGCTCATGATATAATAATGTTTATTTGTAAAATGTTTTTGACTGAAAAACATAGAATTATCAAAATTATTTCTCATGGGGAATTCCCTAATTCATGGACTAGCGTAAAGTAAAATGAAATAACTTTTTCAATAAATGTATATTTTGTCAGTCTGGATATTTTATTTATGACTTTAACAGTCAGGTAGCGATATGATGTATAATAAAACCTTCAATAGTATATCAAGTCATGGTTCCCACCAATCAATTGAATGACAAATCCCATGGCCAACGTTTAACATAGAAAGTCCAAATTTAAGCACAATATTCATCGCTTCGTGTTTCTAGTATATACGCGCATTGTATTTTTATTCGTACAAATAATTTAAATCAATACAGATATATATTGAAGCACAGGGCAAATATAACGTTTCCCACTCACCCGTCTGGTTCGTCAAGGCTATGCCCCTATGTACTCCCAGTTCTTTATGATTAGTTCTTTGTCCGTTTTACGTAATTTGTGCAATAGTATATGTTGTTATTGTAAGTGCTAGCATTTTGTCACCCAGCTGAAATCGGGTCACATTTATTACTTCTGGATCAGTACCCAGGAACGTAGTCAGGGACAGTTTGTAAAGCATTTATCCTCTATCTTTTAGGGAGTAATCCTTTGCGGAGATTTAAACAGTCTAGGTATTGCTTGAAAGGCAATAACATTATTTAGAGTATGATCATGACGGTATGACTGTCTGCGTGTATTTTGGTGACAGTGCACCGTGAGTAATCAAGCGGTGAAGCGAGCACGGAAGTGATATCCATGACCTTTTGCACGATTTATTATTTCAAATTCAGCCTCTCAAAATACATCCGGTTAACTTATTACGAGCACTCGACAGTGAGTTCTTGTTTAAAGATATTTTAGATTAAGATATAATTTACTAGCATTTGGACAATGTAATATTAGCCAATACTGACTAACCTCATATTGAACTGGCCACGAAAATCAGCTGCAGATTTTGCGGATTACGACTCCAATTGAGGCAGTTCTCCTAATGAAGGAAATAAAAAGGTCACATGAAACAAAAGTCAGGTTTCAAACTGTTTAGAAGATGTAATATCCGTGGGTCATAGACATACGTAAAAATGCCTGTTTTATATATTTCTGCTTGGACGAATTGCGAAATTGTGGTTCATATCAACTTGGTTATCAACGGCTGATATTTGAGGGTGGAAGATCTTGTAAATTTCACCTGCAGTGTAATGTTTCGTGAATAAAACTGGATCTTAACCCATGGGCTGCTCTTATATTTACGTATTATACCCAGAGTAGAAACTAACTAGTTTAATGAACAAACCTCAAATTCAGCAGGTACAGGTGGTACTTAGCGTTCATATACGCGTAAACACTGCGCCATAGGTTAACATGCAATGGTGGAGATGGAGTCATACAGAAAATCATATCTTAAAATTGCCCATAGGTTTAACATTGGGATAGTACTATAGGTAAGGAGAAATGATGGCGTCACAATATGGAAATGGCACTTTGGGGTCGTAACAGGAAGTTAACATGGGACGAATTTTTGGGGTCAAAATTTATTGGGTTAGGCATAAGCACTAATATCAATCAGCTGCTTTATGATTACACGCCAACTTACTTTTGATATCCTATCAAATGCCCATTTTTTATTACAATTCAACACACATCCTACTATCCTACACAAGGTTTTGATTACTATCCAACATCCGTTTTTAGTACTATCCAGCAGCCCATAAGCACTACCCAAAACGTGTGTATTTTCTAAACAGCCACACACAGACCGACATACACATTTAGACACATTCTATCAAAAAAGAATATGTGCACCCATTCGCCTATGAATAGATACAAGTATATGCCTGGCAAACAATTTCAGAGATATTGCCGATAGTTTTAAAATTACTGCAAATATGCGCACAATAAAAATGGAATATTTGCAATGCTATTGTGTATATTTGGAAAATTATTGCCAACATTCTCAGACGATCTCTCCAAGACATTCTTAAAATATTGCGATAATTCTCAAATAATGCGAATAATCGCAATTATATTTCTATTTTAGGCTGAATTCGGCACAAATGGGCTATTTTATTTTGTATACGTCATGGTGAACAAAATGCTAATTATATCACTTATTGAAGTACATCGGCTCTAACAGTGTTGCTATTTTCAAACTGGGTATTTTGGGATAAGAGCTGTACTATATAGAAAAGAAAATGTGCTCTCTGAAATTGCATATCTCGCAAGTAATAAATTTAACAAATTTGAAAATTATACAGCTATGATTTGATTCTGATCACTTGGTTCTAGATGTTCCAACAAGAACCAAAAAACCCAATCTACCAAATGATAGATTACATACCTGTGTGACAGCATCCGTAGAGGTTGGACCATCTGAAAGAGGAAAGTTTGCCCAAAAAATCATTATTTTGCTGAAGCATGTTATCATAAAATCAAATAAAGGGACTGGAGTTTTGATGAAAAAACTAGTTGGAAAGAAACCTAAAACAAGACAATACATTACAAAATATTCAGTCACCAGAATATCTATTCTTTAAGTAGATAGGAAGTAAAGCATATAACTATATATCTCCATATTCCCCATCCACCCTATATATATTGTTACGTATATGTAATTTAATTATTTGTTTGTTAGTTTTAATTTTTTTTATTTTATTTGATTGCATTACATGTTACTGTAATGATAATTTTTTCTACAGGATTTAATTTGTTTTATAAATTCAGTTCACTTCTGACTGTCTTTCTTATTCTCAGAGTAAACAAGTCATGATTGCAACATTGTATTTTTAGCTGACCTAGTTCCTGATTTAGATTCAGAATTGGTAAACACAGAATGAAAATCATTGGTCGCAATCAAGGTCATATTGGCTTGCGTGTCAGCTCCTTTGTAAACAACGTTTATGATTTTTGTTTATTATTGAATGTTCTAGTATGATTTGTTCAGTAGAGTCAAATTCATCCATGGCGTACGTGTCAGTTGTCCTATGGTCTTACTTAGCCATTCGAACTAAGTGACCAGGTGACCTCATCACGGGATCTCAAGTTGCGTTTAAAACTAGTTTTTTTTTTATAGTGATTCAATTCAGTCGTAAATCATACCTTCAGAGCTGAAAGGTATTATGTTGTTGCCAATTGATTTGAATTTTTCTATTTTTGTTTTTTGAATTAATAATTTATTCTCCATGGAAATCACTTGTGTTCATTCAAATCTTGGACAAAGACATTTATTTGGAAATTATTCGGAATTCTAAAGCTCGATTATCATTCTTGGTGATCTAACAAGGAACTGTTTGCACATCAACACAAAAAGGATTATAGAAGACGTCATCGCCTTCCATCTTGGGGCTTCATCGGGATTCGAACTTTGATTCATTTAGAACTTTTTAGTAATAGGAATTATATTTTTAAATTCTAGGATTAAGATTTGGATTAGATTCACAAACCGTAAGTTCTTTTTCATGGTTTTACCTTTTCTCTAGGGAAGTAAATTATTATGTTAAATTTACAAAGCTTGTTGGCTTCACTCTTTTCTTTGTTATTTTGTACGAGCCTAGTCATGTAGCAAAGAAAATTGGGCGCTCGTCCTTGGGATATTTGAATTTTCGCTAAAAGATTTCAGAAATTTGTTTTTTGAAATTTAAATTCCCCTAGTTTCCAAAATATTTGAAATTTTAGTGGAATCAACAATCGCACGGCATTGGATTATCGCGAGGTTGTCAGGCATATATACCTAGGCTGTAGTAAACAAGCTTTCTTTTCAGTCTCAGCACCAAGCAATTATGTGGGTTGTTTTTATTGTTACATATATGTAATTTAATTATTTGTTTGTTAGTTTTAAATGTTTTTTGTTTTTTTTTATTATGTTGTATTACATGTTAATGCAAAGATAAATTTTTCTACAGGATTTGATATTTTTTTAAAATAAATTCCGTTCAGTTCTGCCTGTTTTTCCTATTCTCACAGTAAACAAGTCATGATTGCAACAGTGTATTTTTAGCTGACCTAGTTCCTGACCTTGAGTCAGGATTGGTGAACACAAGAGTACGAGCCTAGTCACGTAACCAAGATAATTGGGGGCTCGTCCGGGATATTTGAATTTTGGTTAAAATATATCAGAAAATTGGTTTTTGAAATTTAAATTCCCCTAGTTTCCAGAATAATTTAAATCCCAAGTACTACTTCACATTTTATTTGAAATTTTTAGTGGAATCAACAGGCGTTTTGACAATATCATCAAAAGTAAAGAAGTTTATGAATATTACCCATGAGTGTTTGGACATTCGGAAAATGGAAGTACTGCTAAAATAGTTGGAATTAGAGATAAGACAAGCTCAGTTTCAGATAGAAATGATACAAACGGAAAGAAAAAGGGAGGAGAGAGAGACAGAGAGAGAGACAGGAGAGAGAGAGAGAAAGATAAACAAATGCAGTGAAAATTTAAAGAAAGAGAGAGACAGAGACAGAGACAGAGAGACAGATGCAAAGAGAGAACGTTGAAAGGGAATTGCAAATTCGGTTAAAAGAATTAGAGCTGGCAAAAGGAAAACACTCCCCTGCTTTTGATGTTTTTAGAAAATATCAAGCTAGTGTCCCCTTTCAGAGAAGAAGATGTAGACAAATATTTTCCTCGTTTTGAAAAAAAGTCCGGAAAATCTGAAGTGGCCAAGGGAGCATTGGACTCTGTTATTACAATATGTACTTAGTGGTAGAGCTAGTGATATTTATTTTTCACTGTCACTAGAGCAGAGTGCTGACTATGATGTGGTTCAGGAATGTATTTTGAAGGGATATGAGTTAGTCCCCGAGGCTAATCGGCAAATATTCAGGAATTCTAGATAATCAACTGACCAGACCTATGTCGAATTTGCATGAGGAAAAGCACAATTTGATAGGGGGTGCTCTTCTAGAAAGGTTAACAAAGATTACGAAAGTCTCAGACAACTCATATTACTTGAAGAGTTCAGGAAATGTGTCCAAAGTGACATTATGATGTTTCTTTACGAGCATAAGATCGAAATCTTGGAAAATGCTGCTCGTGCTGCTGACGAGTATTTCTTAAATCATAAAGTTCCTATTGTAGGCAAGTCTTCACTCAGCAGTCTGCTGGTAGAAAAGTATTTCAGTCTAATACGACTCTTAAATCTCAATCTGGAACAACTTTTAAAAATCAAGCCTCTGATAAGCTTGATTCAAAATCCTTGTCTCTTCCTACGTGGACCTACTGCAAGAAGAAAGGACACGCTATTTCTGATTGCTTCAAATTGAAACACAAGCATAAGAATCAAGACAGACCTATCCCAAATGCTCTTATTTCTAAGAGGTCAAAGTCACGGTCATATATTGAAAGCAATACATTTGTTGGGTCTAATAAACACCAGTCTGATTTTATTATGGAGAATTATGAACCATTCATGTCAAAGGGATCTATATCACTCTTGTATGATCCAATCCCTATTAAAATTTTGAGGGACACAGGAGCTTCTCAGAATCTTCTATTATCAGGTACTTTGCCTTTTTCTGAGAAGTCTTCTTCTAATGAGAGTGTTTTTATTCAGGGATTAGAGTGCAGCTTTGTTAATGTTCCTCTGCATTCTGTAAATTTGTTATCATGCTTAGTTTCAGGACCTGTGACAGTCGGACTAGTTTCTTCCTTACCCGTTTAGGGCATTCATTTGTTACTAGGCAACGACCTAGCTGGAGACAAGGTTGTGGTTAATCCACTTGTAACTGGCAAGCCTCCTTTGAATCAGAAAGTTGATCCTATTGAAAAAGAATTCATTGATTTATACCCAGCTTATGCAGTTACTAGAGCTATGGCAAAGAAAGCTCTTGAGAATGATTTTGATAAAGAAAGTATTCCTTTAGTTGACACATGTATTGGTCACGCTTTTGATGAGGTCACTTTCACCTCTTGTTTGAATCAGTCAAAAGGTATTGATCACAGTGATCCTCTTTTAACTATTCATTCTCTATTTACTAATCAGGGTGACAACGATAATAAGTTGTCGTCGAACAGGAGAAAGACTCTGAGATCTCCTGTTTGTTTCAGAGGGCCATTCATGAAACTGAAGCCACTGAAGTACCTGTCTGTTATTTCGTTAAAAATGGAATTCTTATGAGAAAATGGAGACTTCCCGAGGTACCTGCTGGTGATGAATGGTCAATGAACTATCAAATTGTAGTTCCAAAATCTAACAGACAGGAACTACTTAGTTTGGCCCATGAAACTCCTCTGGCTGGTCATTTAAGGATTAATAAGACTTATCACATGATATTGACTCACTTCTATTTGCCAAAAATCAAAAGTGATGTTTTTAAATTCTGTTGATCTTGTCATACTTGTTAAATGGTAGGAAAACCCAATCACAAGATACCTAAGGCTCATCTGCAACCTATTCCTGCATTTGACGAACCATTTAGCAGAATAATGGTATACTGTGTTGGTCCCTTACCTAAGACCAAGTCAGGCAGCCAATACTTGTTGACTATTATGCGTGCGTCAACAAGATTCCCAGAGGCAATTCCTTTGAGAAATATTAAAACTAAAATTATACTGAAAGCTTGATCAAGTTCTTTTTTACTCAATTTGGCCTTCCCAAATTTGTCCAATCTGGTCAAGGGTCATATTTTATGTTTGGAATTTTCCAGCTTGTTATGCTTGAATTTGGCATTTAGCAATTCAAGTGAAAAGTGGAATTATGGTTTCACAGAACTTCATTGAGAGAATTTTTAAGTCTATTAATAGAGTTCATTCTCTCTTGCTCATTCGTCAAAATTTTCTTCAAATTAGGCATTACGGCTCTTACAAAGTAAAGAAGAAAATAGATGAGTTAAATTATAATAATAGTACTCTGATTTAAATAAATTAATGGAGTACCAATATAATGAGAGAGATGGCCAGGTAAATCATGCAATTGATTTAGTTGTACCTGTCCCACTCACGGAGGATTCAGTGAAGAAATTCAATCGGACTCTACTGCTTTTGGAGCGACAAATCTTTGGAATTTGGAAATTATGAAAAATCTGGATCAGAAACTTTCACGTTTGCACCAATAAGAAAGAAATGAACATAAACAGTTAGTATTTGAATGTGAGCACTTGTTTCCAGATGTTCCTACGAGGACAAACAAGATTTTTCATGACGTTGAAATTGGAAATTCAAAACCTGTGAAACAACACCAATATATGATGAACCCTCTCAAACAGGAATACTTGAAGATGGAAACTCAGTATTTGCTGGAGAATGATTTCATAAAGCCCAGTAAAATTGACTGGAGTTAACCATGTTTACTTGTTCCAAAACCAGATATAACTTTCCGTATGTGCACTGATTATATGAAGGTGAACGGAGTGACAAAAACAGATTCATTTCCGTTACCAAGAATCGATGACTGCATTGATAAAATTGGAGATGCCAAGTATGTCACCAAAGTTGACCTTCTGAAAGGATTTTGGCAAATTCCACTAACGGAATGGGCAAAGGAAATGTCGGCTTTTGTGACTCCAGATGGACTCTATCAATATAAAGAAATGCCGTTCGGGATGAAGGGTTTCCCAAGTACCTTTCAACGTTTGATGAATATGATTACCTCTGGTCTAGATAATTGTGGTGCTTTCATTGATGATGTCATCATCTACAACAACACCTGGAAAGAACGTCTAGCCACGATTCGGAAATTCTTTGACAGACTCACTGATCCAAGTTTGACAATCAATTTATCTAAAAGTGAGTTCTGCCCTGCTTGTGCAACATTTCTAGGACATGTTGTGAAACATGGACAAGTTAAACCCATAGATGTTAAGGTCAAGGCTATCTCTGATTTCCCTGTGCCTGTCAGTAAAAAGCAACTGATGCAATTTTTGGATATGGCTGGATACTATCGGAAATTTTGTTCCAATTTTTATAATATTGCTGAACCCCTGACAAATATATTGAGCAAGAAAACCAAGTTTCTTTGGACTGAAAAATGTCAGGAGCTTTTCACAAGTTAAAGGCCATACTTAAAAGTGCACACGTTCTTAGAGCTCCAAATTTCAGACAATCATTTAAAGTGTCTCTTGAGGTAAGTGATGTTGGGGTTGGAACAGTATTGATTCAAGAAGATAGAAATGGTGTTGATCATCCAGTGTGCTATTTTTGCTAAGAAATTAAATAAGCACCAAAGGAATTACTCAACAATCGAGAAAAAATGTTTGGCTTTGATATTGGCATTACAGCATTTTGAAGTTTACATTAGTTCTGCTCCTTCTCCGATTGTTGTGTTTAGTGATCACAACCCCCTTACTTTTATCGACAAGATGAAAAACAAAAATCAAAGATTCTTAAGGTGAAGTCTTTTGTTACAGGAATATAACATTGAAATCAGGCACATCAAAGGAAAAGACAAATTAATAGCAGATGCACTTTCCCGTATATATAAATATTATTTCATGTACACTTTGTATAATTCATAAGAGTTCTTCTTATGTAATTTTTTTACTTCATGTATAATTAAAATATGGTAAAAAGAAAGCGTTAATACATAGATCGTTATTTTTGTCTATGGGGGAAGTGTTACGTATATGTAATTTAATTATTTGTTTGTTAATTTAATTTTTTTTTTATTTTTATTTTATTGCATTACATGTTACTGTAAAGCTAATTTTGTCTACAGGATTTGGGTATTTTTTTATAAATTCAGTTCAGTTTTGACTGTTTTTCTTATTCTCGCAGTAAACAAGTCATGATTGCAACATTGTCTTTTTAACTGACCTAGTTCCTGACCTTGATTCAGGATTGGTAAACACAGAGTGAAAATCAATGGTCGTAATCAAGGTCATATTGGCTTGCGTGTCAGCTCCGTTGTAAACAACGTATTTTTTAAATTTGTTGTTATTATTGAATGTCATAGTATGATTCGTTCAGTAGAATCAACTTCATCCATGGCGTACGTGTCAGTTGGCCTATGGTTTTACTGCGCCACTCGAACTAAGTGACCAGGTGACCCCATCACGTGATCTCAAGTTGCGTTTAAAACTAGCGTTTTATAGTGATTAAAGTCAGTCGTAATTAATACCTTCATAGCTGAAAGGTATTTTTGGTGTTGTTGGCATTTTAAATTGAGTTTTTATTTAAAATAATTTATTTTCCCTGGAGTCTTTCTGTGTTCATTCAAATTCTTGGACAGAGACATTATTTGGAAATTATTCGGAATTTGAAAGCCGGATTATGATTATTCTTGGATTCAAAAAGGAACAAATCAACACAATGGAGGTTATAGAAGACGTCATCGCCTTCCATCTTGGAACTTCATCAGGATTCGAACTTTGATTCATTTAGACCTTTTTAGTGATAGGACTTATATTTTTAAATTCTTGGATAAGAGTTTGGATTAGATTCACAAACCGTAAGTCCATTTTGATACTTTTACCTTGTTTTCTATGGAAATAAATTATTCTATTAGATTTACAAAGCTTGTTAGCTTCAGTCTTTTCTTTGTTAATTTGTACGAGCCTAATCACGTAACATTATTACATTTATCCTTTTCATTCACATATTGTTTTATAGTTGTTTAATGAGTCTTTTCGAAATGGAATTAGGGCATGGCAGTTTTATGAAAGCTTATGTATAACCAATCCACTGAAAAATCCCATACGAAACCGGGCTTAGTTCCCAATATATAATGTGGATTGATTTACTCTTTAACATTGGATTATTTCTTTTATGTGTGATAAATGAATGGATTTAAATTGTAATTACAAGCATGTGCATTGTTCGCCTTTACTAACTGGAACATTGGTGTTTGACTAGCACGTAAACCTTTTTCTTACAACCTACTTCTAAACAAATTTCTGGTCAAATATAATATACTGACATTATTATAAAAATTCAATTACACAGATAGCACATTTCTTTACAATACCTTCAAACGTTATTGTTTGTGTTTTTATACGAGACAGTTTTGACGCATTTAACTTTCTTTCTTTTTTTCGGGGGGGGGGGCACCAGACAGATGCACCCCGCCCCCACTTATCCAGAAATAAAGGAAAACTGTTTTATGTTTTTCTGTTTCCCCCTAAGGTATGTTGCATTGTATTCTTTGCAAAACAGAATTTGGTTAAAAACTTTATTCAAAAGGCAAATTTTGGATGGGGTATTTATTTTTCCTAGTGTATCTAAAGGTTTGTTCATCCGATCCGATTTCATTCATCTGATCGGAATCCCTCTCCTTTTAAAATCCAGTGACCTTTGCCAAGGGTCACTAAGTCCTGTGTTTGCTATATGTGTGATGCTATATTGTGTGATTGCTATAGATGTTTGTGTATGGACGGCATTTAGTAAACTTTTTGCCCAGGTTTTCTACAAAATTAACTATGAATTTTATGAGAAAAACAATTTATATTATGAAATGACATTTTCTATTTCCATGTATAATTTTGAATTTCTCTTTTCCCTATTTAGATTTTCATTTTGAATGAGAGACGGTTGCACTTAAATAAAATAAAATAAATCCTATTGTTTTTCATGTATACATGGTGAGACGTCTCTCATTTTCTTTTATAACTAATGGGAGTGAGTAGGCTGTACCCTGATTAAGGGGCCGCATTTCTTTTATCATCCGCATGCTTCTCTTAATTTTTGGATGCATCCTTGTTTCCCGATCTGAAACGTTGTGTTTAATTTTGCACGCAACAAGGCCACAAGTTCTGGCCCCATTTAGTGTAGATGTTATCTATATTTCCGCGCAAAAGGTCCAAAGGTTCCAAAAGTTCCTAAATTTCAAATTGATAAAAATTTTCTTAGTACCTAATGTTACCATTGGTTACCCTTTATTAATGTAATAAATCCTATTTCCCCGTGTATATGTTTTGTATGTCCATTTCCTACACATGGATTTTCTGAGGCTCTTTCACAGGCCTGTCCACTTCTCGTGGCGCCTTGTTTCTTAGCCCTGTGACGTCGAGGTCTCATACTTCTTCCATGTGTAGGCTCCCTGTTCCCTTTAATAGATAGCTAAAAGTAGAAATAAAAAAATAAAATGTCACTGTGTTAGATGTTAGTTAGCTAGGAGGTTTCCCATTATCTACCATGATGGTTATTGATTATTATGTAAGACACCGAAGGAGTATGTAATTTCCATTCATGCTAATTTAAAATACATAATTAATAGGGTCAAAATTTGCTAGTTTTCCTGAGGTGAGAGATGAAGTTGGGGTTCCAGCCCTCGCTCAGGCTGGTACATACCCCTACTTGGGTTGTAAACCGAAGATCCCCCCTCCCCCATCTCTCTCCCCCGGTTTGACCTCTTATGTTATCAAATTTTGTTTTAAGTTTTTCTTTTTTTTAATTACAGTGACCTGACCACAGGTCGTCATTGTTGATATTATATACTCAATTGTTTTCATTAGATTTTTTTTTCTTTTTTATCAAAGTTTCCATCTAAGTAAAGCAGCATATTCCTTTGGTATTTTTCCTTATTAGTTATTTCCATAATTAAGTTATTCCTGTCGATTTTTCTCTTATCACAGTCTATTATTGCATGGTGTTTGGTGTAAGTTGCTTTTTTGCACATAGGACAATTTGGAATCTGTCTTATCATGTGCCTTCTCAGGGCCACTTCTCCTGTGAGCCATGCATTATATAGGTATTTAAAAATTAAACTTAGAATTTTTAACGAGTTTATGGTGGCCCAGTGCCTTCATACATTTTTCCAATTTTACCCCCCCCCCAACTCTTGTTCAATTTTATTTGGTATATTTTTTTTTATATTTTCTCTAATCCAATTATACGTTTTGTATTTGTTTAATTTCCATAGTTCTGTATTATCACTATATTTTAATAACAAGTTATTTATCTGTCTAAACCTTCTAGGTACTTCTAATTTTTTAATTAATGCGTTATTTTTGTAAATGTATTCTCTATTTCTTGCTGAGAATCCAAACCAGTAAATATATAATGCCTCCCATGGTGTATTAGGTACTGAATTTATTATTTTAAAACGATTTAATATGTTTGTACACTTTATAAGTACTGGGCTTAGTAATGCCAGCCCCCCTCACTTCTTTGCCCTATATAATGTTTCTTTTTGAATATAATGAGTTTTAAAACCCCACATGTAGTTAATAATTTCCTTATCTAATTTGTCAAGTTTTTTTATTATCAATATCAATTGATTTTAAAATATAACTTTAAGTTAATAAAATTTTTGCATTTCTATTTTCTTTTTAGAACAAAGGGAAGATTCAGTCTCTATCAAAGATGCTGGTTAATCTATATCTGCAACAATTGTTCGTATATTTTTAAGAAGTTCTAAACGACTTTGTTCTATTTCGTTTTATTTTCGACTTAAAACGTTGGAAACATAAATACAATTCATATATTGTGCCCAGTGATACACACACACACACACACACACCCACACCCACACAAACAAAGCGCAACAACTCTTTTACAATATGTAATTCTTCAAAATTCAGTCAAAGACAAAAGAGTTGCTTCCCTTATCATACATTGACCTTAAATTTGTTAAACTTGTTTTCTCAGATTTACTAAGCGAACTTGAATCGTCAGTTAAATTAATGGACAAACTCAACGTTACTCCACTAATACTTCCTCAATAAAATAACAAAACAAACAAAATAAAACAAAACAAATATGGATTCTATATTTTGAAGGTCTGAAGTAGAAATGGTTTTCTACCTGGTGTTGGCATTTTCTACGATTTACATTATAGCATGTCTCTTCTCTGTGTTATCATTGGTGCCTTTAGCTGATAACTAGATCAAGAGGTACACGATTCAAAATTTTCTTGTTTTTTTAAATTTCTTATATTTGCTTGTTTAAGGTCCTTGCGCCAGGGATTCATCTATTTGAAGATTGTAGCAAACACATCCTAAAGATATATTGCTGTAACCATAGTTATCTTCCATTAAATTTATGTCCATAGTTCTATGATGACGTTTAAGAATACCTGGTGCATAGCATGAATCAACATTGAAGTGACCAGTTAGGTACCTATATAAGTGTTTAATTAAACATGTGTAATGTTGATAGGTTCCATTTTCTCCGAACAAAGGGACATACTTAATCTTGTCTTGAGTATGGGCATCTGTCCCTTTGTCCTTCTCATTGGATTTTAATAAAACATTCGATAGAATATTATAGACGGAAAGGACACTTGTTAAACGCTCTTTCTATATTATGTATGTTGTCACTTTGCACTTTGCACTTTGCAAGCTCGTTATATAACATTATTTCCGAAATAATATTGATAATGTCAACTATAATTTTACGGCGTAAGGTTCTGTGAACAGCCATAAAGACCTCGTCAATATATATGGTACTCGCTGTTAGGCCTCAGCGGTGAAATTAACCATTGTCACCTAATACATTGCACAACTATCCTCCTATTGATTGACTCTTAACAACCCCCCCCCCCAAAAAAAACCCCTGTATCCTTGCAGAAATTTGTGAAACTACATACATTACTTTAAAATGTATAACATCAAATGATTTTCGATATTTTATAACTGGAATATTGTTGAATATTTCAAGTTGTCAACTTTGTTACATGATGAGTGTAAGGTACGGATATTTTATGTGTGTCATACGGAAACACGGACTGAACATCTGTATGGAACTATAAATCAGACATTTAGATTAAATGGGTATGTTTTACACACACATATATATATATATATATATATATATATATATATATATATATATATATATATATATATATATATATATATAAAGACAGCCATGCACAAGTAGAATTATCCTTTACAGCCGACACATTTTCTTTTCAAAACTTTTCTAAATTTTCTTAGGAGCCTTCAATTACTACTATAAGAATGAAATATCCGGGATATAATTTCGCTTACATAAATGTACACAAAGTAATAGATGTCGATATGGCTCATCGATTTCTAGCTTAATACAAATATTTTTCAGTATCCGCAGCAAGTTGATATAGGCTGGTTGAGACATAATACATTTAAAGGTTTAATTCATGTAGAAACAGCCATGTAGAGTTTTGCAAACACAACGGTTTTGTGTTTTATTTGTTTGTTTTGTCTATGTTTTGTATATGCCTTTGAAAAAGACTCATTAAGAGTCGAAAGCGCTCAGGCTAGTTAGATACTAGTTTTGCACTGTTCGTCGTCAGTTTATTGCATTTATCTCAATCAACCCCTGACACACGTGATCCCTTGCTGGATCCAGTGCGCTTGAAAGGGCTGTTATTCGCCATATGATTTGTATTCTTATATATATATATATATATATATATATATATATATATATATATATATATATATATATATATATATATCCTCTTGATTTTATTCTGCTGGGAATGGACTGCTGACGGCAAGACTGAGCTGGTGAGGGCCCTGATTAATAATTAGTCGATAGGTGCTGTCATTGGCATCACATATTTGAAGACATCCTGATACTGAATGATACGAGTCAACGAAACGAATTTTTTCGTTCTCAATTACATACATTCATAAATACATAGATACATACATACATACATACATATATATATATATATATATATATATATATATATATATATATATATATATATATATATCACAACCTAACACAAAAACATTAAATAATCTTCAATATTTCAATATTCGCTAGCTAAAGTTTCGATATGTTAACACTAGCTATCCTTCCGTGTTTTGTACAAATGTAACCTTTAATTCAAATACATCTCTAATAGCGTGCCTCTGTACGTAGTCACACTTTGGATGATAATTTACAGAGTATCCTTTTGAAGTCTACTGCAGGCTCCACTATTTTTGGCCGATGTACAATGCATCACTTTTGGACGCTATAGGTTAGTTGGCATTACAAACTAAGGGAAATCCAATCGATGCCGCCAGGACAAAGTACTGCAATATCTGATCGATCCTCCAAGGTGTGTATATGGATCATATATCGGAACCTTGGCTAGCGAAGATGCAAAGTTCCATCTGCAAGGTTTGATTCCTGTGGTGGATTTATTATATCACTTGCTTGCATTTTTCTCCCTACGTTCTCATGAATAAAGTAAAAATCCGTACACGACTGATTTGGCATAATAAAATCATTTAAATTACATAGCATGCGTTGATATAATCGTTTTCATTCGACAGATCCCATATTTCCAGTTTCACGCTTGTATTATCATCTGTAAATGATAAAGCGCCAGTGCTATGATATACAGTATATCTGTCCAATTCAATTAACAGCTAATCGTTTGACGATGGTCAACATAATTACGATAGTACAAGCCTGAAATACGTCTTTAGAACGCGGATATTGCCACTTTATTTTAATAATAAGTGCTAACAAATGTTACGGCAATAACTTATTATGTTTGCTATTTTCAAGATAATGTCACTAGCTACGAGACTAGGAAGGGCAGATAAATTAAATTTTTTCTAGAATATTGGGTACAAGCAAAACGACTAAATCATACATCCATCTTTGTATCATTACGGTCTTCAAGTTTTATTTTCTCACCTTTGATATAGAAGAGCATGATCCACTCTGCCTTTGGGACGTCAACATCTAGGAAGGTGTCATAGTGCAGCAGACATTTCACGCAGCTCCACCGCGGGCAAAACAATTCTATATTGGCATCAAGTTCACTACCCAATGGGTGAGGTGGCGGCTGTGTGGAGAGTGATGAGCAAGTTCAACCCGGTTAAAGCAAAAGGTCGTGGAGACTGTTGGTGGGCTTCTCAGTCTCATTAACGGACCTGACTACATAAATTCCTACCCGGAGACCTCAACTGCGTGACTCGGCTGTTTTGGGACGGTATAAAAACGCCACCACATTGAGTGACCTTACAAAAGTCAGTCAAAAAAATAGGCAGGAGTTTTAAAAGCACGTCCACAAAAGGGGAACAACCTTTAACGACGCAAAACTCGTCAAAGTAGCAATGTCCCTTGGAGAAAATAGTCGGTGGCGACATCTAAAACAGCTCAAAATACCAATCAAGGATTTGGTGGTCGAGCTCATTGTCGAAAATTGATAGACAATTCATTTGCCAAAGAGAGCTAGAGACATATGAAGGAGATATCTGGAAGGTAATCCAGATGACCACATGAGACGAACCAAAATTTGTGTTGGTTATCGGTGGTAACGATGGCAAATAATTGTACCCCCACTTTGTGGAATAGTTCGTTCCGACAATGGTGACGTCTACAACAGTGGCAACAACTGTTCCAGTGGTGGGAGGTCAAGGGCATAGTCCATAACGGACATACCTGGCCACAGACGCATCACATCTCGACTTGGGGATTACAAGAGTGGCTGTCCACGAGGCATTTCCCGCAGGGACCTAACAATGTTCGCCATTTCAGCAAGCGGGAAAATAAGGCTGCCCGAAGAGACTGTAATTGGAACTCGCTTGTCGAGATAGCCGATATCATTTTCTTCAACAAGAGGCAGATTTTGATTTGACTACCTGAAAAAAATAATGAAATAGGACATATTATTATCGGCAAGATCACAGCTGGTAGTGCATACCAATGCATTTGTATGAGCTGTACTATCTGATACAGACTTGCAGCGAGACCAGGGTCGTTTATGAAAAGGCTTCTATGGCGCACATCGTCACGTGCTACTATGGCACACAGTCGCAGTATACGCACCTTGGAGAGCCAAAGCTAGTACATGAGAGCATTGTCCTCATCAGAGTGCCACAGGATTTACAGGTCCATGATGTTAGCCCGAAGTGAGGAAGTAACTGTGGTGGAGCGGGCAGTTACTTGCAAGGAGGAAAAACACATAGATCCTTAGATTGAGCTTCTTTCATGTCCAAATCAGATTACTGGACCAGCTGAGAGTGCAATTTGCCATACTTGGTATCTACAGATGACAGCGACCCAATTTCAAAGGAAAGCCTTTCGTACCTTATTGGCGGAGGAAGCTGCAGAGAAATCACACGCTGGTCCTAACACTGAACCTCAGGCTAGCATAAGAGACGCGTGCTTGGGACACCCGCGCACACACCTATCATAAATGCATGGAACATACATTCGTTTCACAGGTCATCACCAGGACGAGATTTGCATAGTTTCCGACCACACCTTCAGGATTTTCCTTGAGTAGCTGTAGCGCCAACGTCAAACCACCGCTGCGGAGCAGTAGCTGAAGTAAAGGCAGCTACTAATGTTCGCCAAAGACTCTTGAATAAGCGGATGATCTTTCAAATTCATTTTAAGGTGCTTGCTTTTGTCTATGGGCAGGAGGTGGCCTACAACTGCTAAGTACAAACATAGTATAGATGACCCCAGCGAAGCAGTCATATTTGTCCCCCTTTAGCCTCGTATATTACAAAAGGTTTTGATCCCTTTAGGCTCCCTAGGGTAAATGGTTGACCTTTGGATTCTTTTGCCGCTTCAGAATCCATTAGGTCACACAGGCGGTCACACCGATGTACTCGTGTTTCACGTGCGCGTATGTGGTGATTCGTTGTGTCTTCCGTTTTCGCTGCCAACCCTACTGGCAGTTCTTAACTATCAAGCTCACTTATACAGTCTGGCATGGCTCTTATCTAGTTTTCAGTATGGTTCACTGCATCCCTGCTCTTAGTGGCATGTAGATTAAGGACACACTTGTTATGACTTGGTTGGCGGCGAACAAAATACGATGCCCTGGATGGGGCGGAAACAAACTGGCATGACACTGGTGGTCTGTGCACAGAGGAAGCTTGTCTAAAATTACCTTTTATAGAAATTCGCAGCCCTTGACGCTTAGGGTTACTAACATAAAAAAAAACCTTTTAGATCTTTTTTCATTTTATTCTAGTCAGAGTGTCTCCGCTGACTGAGTAAACAGTATTTTGGATTAGGTATGGAGGTGGGGTAGTAGTCTCAGGAAATAAACATGCTTTTAGGTCTCGTCATTATTTATGGCAAAGGAAGGCCTAAAATTACGAAACCTTTGATATGTTCGCCCTACCCTCTGCTGCTCAAATAATATCTCGTCAAAATGAAGATATGTCCTCCATCAAATTTTCTTTACAGTGATATTCTTGAAGTTCAATCCGGTTAATGTGAATCGTTAGCAGTGATACATGCATGCACGCATGCATACATCCATACATACATACATACATACATACATACATACATACATACATATGCTGTTTCCCTTTCGCAAATTTTGTTGTAACTGGAATATATGGCGTAAGAAATAGTGGAATTTACCAGGGGAACGAACTAGATTCATTCGATCAATGATGAGGTCCAAATAATGGTTTCGGTGTTCAACAAAATTCCAAAAGCACCATATTCATGTACAAATCCTCACTCGCCACTGCCATCTGAAACAGTCTTTCATTTTTGTCTACATATCCCAAAGATTCAATCTTGAGGGTTGAGGCAAAAACAGAAGCATATGTATTTAAAATAAAGTACGTTTTCCTCTTAAAAAGTAAAGATGATGTTTGCATAATAACTTCAGTAGTGTAGTGGGGCGATTTGGCCCTCATAATGCCAAAGAAGGAAAATCATCCTGGGGTAATATGGCCCGCCGATTTATAGGCCCAAAAAAACAGCCTGAGGTGATTTGGCCCTCAGTGGGAATTTTGTATTAGCACACTTTGGGCCTGTATAGCGCCAAGAGGAATGGAACAGGTAGGGTGACGTCATGGTGCTGGTCATTGGCGACAATGTAGCAAAGTAGTACCGTGACGTCATGCCACCTGTGTCATTGCTATAGACAAACACGAATTAGGCGCGTTCGTGTTTTTAGCAGACTAGGGTTTTATATATTCGTATTTTTTTTCCATAGATTGATGAACATCATTCTATCCTACACAAATTATACAATCGACTAAACACATTTTTAAGTAAAAATTTAGAAAAATTTTACAATCGAATAATTTTTTTTTTTAGGCAAGAAAGAATTAATATCTTTTCGAGGCATATGAAGTAGCCCTGAAAAGGGCTGTCGTTTGTTATGTTAACACCATTTCGTTAACACAGAGGGCATTGCATAGGTCCTCTTCTCTTTCTCAAACTTCGTCTAACCTCTGGTCCATAAATTAGAACTCTTTTCAAACACCCTTGTCTCTCCACATAGATCCTTCGTTTCCAAAGGGCTGTATGAGTGATCTGGGTAATGGTCCATGATGATCTGACATACATGGGGTAGTCCGGGTTGAACAGCATCGACGATAGGAGGGTAGACGATTCAACGTTGGTCCACATGTTTGTGACGAGAACAGGTGAAGGGAATGAAGTGAACCGCGTTTATTTATAGTGGAAGACCGGATCGAAACGGATTAAAATTATTCACCAATCCCAACACGCGTTACAAAATTCAGTCACTTGGCGGAGTCTGTCTTCCAATCCGAAGAGAGCTACCTGTGACGTCACATTCCCTATATAGGTGGATAAGCGTCTGTGCGCAGTGAATCGATGTGACATTGTTTTGTGAAACATGACGGAAACTAAGAAGACAGTGAATTGGGGTGCACCGGCTATGGAGACGAAAAGCGATGGCATGGCAGCGGCAACCAAAGTTAACACAGCGCTACTTCCAGAAGAGGTTGATTTCAACTGGGATTTAGTAGATTTTTTCTCTTCTTCGCAAGAATTTGTTCCGGTACCAGTGCCTTCGCCACTTTCTTCTTCTTTACCACACGTCGACGATTTTAAACAAAGACAGAAAAAAGAATTGGAGAGATTTTTACAGCAGCAGAAAGAGGCAGAACAAGCATTTCTCCTTGAACAGCAACAGCGAGAAGAAGAGTCAAGAAGGAAACGACAGGAAGAAGCAGTAGAGAAGAAACAAAGACTAGGAGAGAAGGAGAACAGTGAAAGTCAAACGGTAACGGTACTATTGGACAATTTGGACGAGTTAAGAAGTCTGAAACAAATATATCAGACTTCTTTATTACGATCCAAGAGAAAAAGACCTTCCCGAGCCAAACAGCCTAACCCTGTTACTACACTAGAGATACCACCCCTAGTGATTTCTACTAAATCATTGACAGGAGCAAGTCCAGAAGTAGGCCTTGGCCGTGGCAAAGGCTTAAGGCAGTTAAAGCGGATTGCTTCTCGTTCCTGAGTTTGTTCTAAGGAAAAAAAAAACAAACACCCAACGTCCTTTTCGGGGCCACTCACTTCTTTCGAAAAGAGGGACTATTCATTTTGCCAAAATCAATTAAAACTCAAAATCCCTTGTTTAACCCTATGATGTACGTGTTGTGAGTGTATGAGTGTAGGTCCTTATTATTCTAAACAATCAAAACCAAGAGACACTTACGTTTTTTTCAGTCTGGTCTATTCTGGTACAAATTTTTACAATTCAACATCACAACATAACACAACACAACACTTTTAAAAAAGTTCATATGCTTCTTCTGTGTCTTTTTCTTTCACTCTCTCTGCTTTTTCAATTTCTTCACTTTTACACTTTTTTTCCTCTTCTTTCTCTTCTTCTTCTTCCTCACATTTTTCTCGTCTTCTTTTCTTTTCTGTCTTCTTTTTCTGAACGTGACGGGGTTCTTCCTTTGCCGAGGGCACCTCTGTTTCTTCTTCCTCCTCCTACTCCTGTTGTTTCTTAGGGCACTCTGAAGACCAATGCCCTTTCTCTTTGCAATGATAACAGGTATCTTGACTTTTGTCTCTTCTGGCACTGGTCGTGCTTTTATGACGATCTGGACATTTTAGAGCCCAATGCCCTTTGTTCTGGCAGATATAGCAAGTATCTTGACTTTTATCTCGAAAGGAGGGAGAGTAGTCCGTCGGCTTGTCTGAAGAAAACTTTCGTATGACACCTCTCAAAGCTCTAATCAGAAGTTCGATCTGTGTGGGTTTTTCCATCGTGCTGATTGGTTTGAGAGTGAAATGAATACCGAGAGGGAAGTCACCACCCATTTTTATAGACACTGGTCTGACATGAATATATAGGGGTCCATGACGTTTCAAATGTAGTCATTTGACTTTTTGCAATCAAGATGAAACGATCGCATCATTTCGTAAAGAAAGGAGAGGAAAGTTAGAGGCAGAAAAGTGATTTATCGCCTCGCACAGTAGCTGAAGTCTTGGTTCAAATTCATGCTAGCGATTTTGAAGATGAGATGAGTGAACCAGAATCTAAGCCCAGAGAGTCTACACCAAACCAAAGTCCATTACCATCAGTAAACCCTCACAATTACTACCACATTCGAGAGACGGACAAACGCTCCTCCAGAAAATTTAGAACTACGGCCTACACGTACGCTGTAAAGTTTAAAGATTTCAAGTCCGACGTACCGCTGGAGAAAGCAGAAGGGTTCATCAATGATGTGTGGGATTCTTTGTTAACTACACTGAAACGGCAATGTCAAGCCAAAGAAGACGACCGCTTGAGACTTTCCATTCATCACGACAATTTGAAGTCTCCCGTTTGGATCGAGTTTAGTAGCCCAGCAGAATTGACACCTTCCAAAGTCATGGACAAGATTCAACACGTACAGCAATCCAACGACAAGTTTTACATCACCGACGGAAAAGCCACACTGTTCATGACCCACCTGTCTCTTCCCCAAGGTACAGGACAACGCAAAAAGGCAATCTTGGTAGACAATCTTCGCAGCACAAAAAAAGAGCCTCGTTCAAATTAACAACCCTCAAGACCAGATGTGTTTAGCCCGTGCCATCGTGGTGGGACGAACGTATGCCGAAAAGAACGACACGACACAATGCAAAAGAGCCTGGAAAACTATTCGACGATCGAATCGAACCAAACAACAAAGAGAAGCAGAACTCCTGTTATAGCAAGCGGGGATATCCAAAGGCACCCATGTGGCATTCCTGAAATGCAAAAGTTGCAAGACGTCTTGGCTCCACGCTACAGCCTGAAAGTGCACCCTCAAGAAGTGCGCGGACCGCTGTTGTTTCGAGGCAAAAATTTCAAAGACGGAAAATACATTCACGTCTATCATCACGATGAACATTTCGATGCCATTACCAGTATCACTGGATTCCTGTCATACAGTTATTACTGTGAGAAATGTGACTATGGCTATAACAATCGACAGCAACATAAGCATTGCGGATCGAAATGCTCAGGATGTTTAGCCTCTAAACCCTGTCTGGACAAAGGACAAGAACGAGTGCATTGCCCAACTTGTCCGCGCACTTTTATCAGTCAAACTTGTTACCAGCAACAACTAAAGACGCAAAGATCACAGCAGAAATGTGCCTGTCAGCTCCTGAGATTGTGCCCTACTTGTGGACAATGCATACGTACCAATAATGCCAAGGCGCACGTCTGTTCAGGAAAGAAACGATGTCACATTTTTCACCAAACCGTGGAGGGGCCCCGAGTGGCCGAGTGGTCTAAAGCGCTGATCGTTACGGATCACTGCCATCTCACCTCTGTCTGCGTGGGTTCGAGTCCAGACTCGGCTAACGTGGGTACGTGAGAAAGCCTGCCAGTAGCTTCTCGTGGGTCGGTGGTTCTTCCTGGGGTTTTCCAGGGTTCTTCCTCCACCATTAATACTGGCCGCCATGTATAGCCTATCTTGTGCTGAAAAATGGCGTTAAACCCTATAACAACAACAACAACAACCAAACCGTGGACTTGGAACACCAATGCTACATTCAAAAATACCATTCCACACATGAAGAAGAAGATAATGACCAGAAGAAAGGGAATTTCATTTTTTTTTCGATTTCGAATGCATGCAAGAGACTGGCATTTAGATTCCTAATTTCTGCGTGGTTCACCGAGCGTGCGAGAAGTGCATCCAAGAGCCTATCTTGACTCATTGCCCTCACTGTAGCAAGATTCCTGGAGGACGTAAAGAAATCTTTCGGGGACCGAACACACTAGCCGATTTCGCCCAATGGATCTTAAGCCCTATTGACGAAACGTGAAGCCAAAAAGACATCGAACGTTATGGAGAATGTCATCGCTATGCTACGGTGATGGCTTACAATTTCTCGGGATATGATGGACAGTTTCTGTTGAGATACTATATGGAACAAAGTACCGAAAGTCCGAAAGTGACTTTGAACGGAGCCAAAATCATTTCCATGCAAGTGGGCCAGGTGCAGTTTAAAGATTCGATGAATTACTTGGCCATGCCTTTGAGATGATTGTCTAAAACGTTTGGCATGCCAGAAATAGCCAAAGGCTATTTTCCGCACTTTTTCAATACCGAAGCCAATCAACATACTGTTCTATCCCATTTGCCTGAGGCCCACTACTACGACCCCGACAACATGCGTACCGAACAACGAGAAGCTTTCTACGCTTGGTACCAGACTCACGCCTCGGACCCTTTCGACTTTCAGGAAGAAATGTTAAAATATTGTCGTTCCGACGTGGACATTTTACGGCGTTGCTGTGGGAAATTTCGAGAACTGTTCATGGAACACGGAGGGATCGATCCTTTGAAAGAAGCCTGCACCATTGCCGAAGCGTGTTCCTTAGTGTATCGTCAACGATTCATGCCCGAAAACACCCTGGCTGTCATCAGTACTCAAACGACGAACTTTGTCAAACGTCAATACTCGGTCAAAGCCCTACGCTGGTTACATTACTTGTGTGACAAGGAAGACAAATGGATCCAACACACTCGCAACGGAGGAGGTGAAAAAGCCATCGGAAGGTATTCAGTAGATGGCTGGGACTTGGAAAACCCCAAGATCGCGTACGAGTTTAACGGGTGTTTATTTCACGGATGTCCTATCTGCTACCCTCAACGTAACGCTAAAAATCAGTTTTTACAACGGACCATGGAAGACTTGTACCAGGTCACTTGTCAGCGACGCTTGAAGTTAGAAGAGCAAGGATACCAAGTGGTAGAAATGTGGGAACACAAGTACGATCAGCGATTGAAAACCGATCCCGAGTTTAAGCGCATTGTGGAAAGTTACAAGCTGGTGGACCCACTAAACCCAAGGGACAGTTTGTACGGAAGACGAACGAATGCCACCTGTTTGCTATACCAAGCCGACGAAGAGAAAGGAGAAGAAATCAAATACTTGGACATGTGTTCTCTGTATTCGTACGTGTGCAAATATTTTCACTTTCCCGCAGGGCACCCACAATTGCTGATGGAACACATTGACGTGGACAATATTCGACAATACGAAGGATTGATCAAATGTAAAATCTTGCCTCCTATGTACTTGTACCATCCCATTTTACCACATCATTGCCAAGGAAAACTGATTTTTTCCTTGTGTCGTACTTGTGCCGAAACGTGCAACCAAGACCAACCTTGTCAGCACACTCAGGAAGAACGCGCCTTGACGGGAACGTGGGTCAGCGTGGAATTGTTTAAAGCTCTATACTTGGGATACCAACTGTTAGAAGTGTACAAAATTTACCACTTTCCTAAGGCAGAAAAATACCACAAGGGCGACGAGACTCAGAAATACATTTTTGCAGACTACGTGAATACCTTTTTGAAACTGAAACAAGAAGCTAGCGGCTATCCTTCCTGCTGTACCACTCCCGAAGACCAAAAGAAATTCAAAGAGAAACACTGAGAGCAGGAAGGCATCACTTTAGACCACGTGGAGAAAAACGAAGGAAGGCGATCGTTTGCCAAAGTGATGTTGAATTGTTTGTGGGGCAAAATGGCACAACGACCGTGTTTACCCAAGACGGAGTATTTGACAGAACCTTTCCGCTACTTTCAGATGATTCACGACAAAACCAAATACATGAAACACGTGGACGTCCTTTGTGAGGACTTGATCTTAGTCAATTACGAAGAAGAACTGGACTTTGTAGAAGCCGACGAATTTGGAAATGTCATCGCTTTAAACTGTACGAAGCTTTAGAACTATTAGGAGATCGTGTGCTGTATTTTGATACGGACAGTTGCATCTATATTGATCTCCTGGGTCAACCTCACCCTGTCATCGAAGGAGACCGTTTAGGAGCATGGACGGACGAACATCCCGACGACAAGATTCTAAGTTTTGCAAGTGGCGGTCCCAAAAATTGCGGCTACGAATACCGTAACCCACAAGGAGCAGTGTACACGGAGTGCAAAGTGAAAGGATTGACTCTCAATTATCGCACCAGTCAACTGGTAAACTTTGGTGTCTTGAAAGAAGCCTTGCAGTCTGGAGAGGATGGAAATTTTAAAGTAACCACCCACAAAACGCACAAGATTGTACGTTTCCCCACACACCAAATCGTTAGCCGACCCTTGGAAAAAGTCTATCAAATCGTGTACCAGAAGCGAATACGGCTTCCCAATCACTTTACTTTACCGTACGGTCACACTGATATTGGCGAGCATATAAAAAGGGACAACATTCAAGATCAATAGTTCATTGTCACTACAAACGCCAAGCGAGAAAAAATGAATTCTTTCAAACAGCAAGTATCCAACAAGAGTAAACTCGAGTACGATGCTGTGCCTTGCGATGGTAGGGATACCGTACGCTATGACCTTAGCGATTCAGTACCACATCATCATGGGAACTTTGCTATAACTACTACTACCATACCTACCATGGAAATTGATGCTGTGCGTGTCAAACCTGATGGATGCGAAAGCGATGCCACTCGTTATCGCACACCTTTTCACTTTACTGGTTTTCATGGTGGATGTCATTCTAATAAGACCATGCGACTACCTCCCTCCGGATGTCATGTAAAACTGAGTAGGCTCCTGCATATTTCACCGTACCCTCATCGAAATGAACCTGTGAAAGACGAATATTCGTTCCCTGTGCGTTTGCCAGAATATTGTGACTATCAAAGTCGGATCCAAACCTTCCAAGGAAAATGGCCAAAATATCTGGGAGGACCTACCCCCGAAGAATTAGCTAGCGCCGGATTTATCTACTTGGGCGAAGGGGATAAAGTCAAGTGCTTCAGTTGCGGTGTGTCACTTCACGCGTGGGAGAAGAAAGATTGCGCTTACCTGGAACATGCTCGATGGTCTCCAGATTGTCACTACCTGCCTTTAGTGGGACCTCATCATTAAAGCGGGTCTACCATGTCGTGTAAGAAACCAGCTACGGGGCTAGGAGTCAAACATTGGACAACCCCTAGACAAGTATTTAAACCCCATGTAGAAAATAATCTTCAAACATTACCAATCGAATTGCAAAAGAAGATCTACAAGGACATTTGGCAGGGACTTGCCAGAGCCAAATCTCAATTAGTGACCGTAGAACTTTTGTGTCGAGAAATTCACAAAAGGAAATTGACCAAAGTCAACAAACAAGTCCGATTTCTCTGGATCAAGGGTGCGTTCGTTCTACTATTTCGCTTTAGACCATTTACATTTGAAGATTTTATTGACGTTCTTGACCGTTTCCTGGAATGGTAACGGTCAGAAATTACTCACTAAGTTCATTACTTTCGCTCTAGGAGAAAGTGTTTGACTGACATGGTTATGGATACTTTACAAGAGAACATTCGTGCTTTGCCTGTGGAATTGAGAGAACGCATTTACCGCGAGTTCGTTAAAATACAAGCGAAACGCGAAGTACAGTTGCATCCGTTACGTCACCGATGTTGGAACCACTGGTACCTGAATGCTATAAGAGGATTGATTCATGTGAAAGCGTTCCATTGGTCAGACATTATTCAACTGGACGAGAACCAGAAGACTTTGGTTGTCACTCTTCCTTCAACTTACAAGGTGGCCATGCTACAACGAATTCCAGAGGAAGAGTTAGAGGAGTACCAAAATCTTTTACGCTACCAAATTTTGTCTGTAGTGGAAAACTCTGTACGGTGTGTAGTGTGTGAACTAGTGACTAAAAAATTTGGATTCGCTACTGGAGTACGATTAGCTCTGTGCAAAAAGTACACTTATTACCTCCAACAAAAAAGAGGGTATAAAAACGGACGACCATGCCACGACCTTTATCATTCATGATACAACAGATTCCGTGGAAGGAAATCAATGACACAATTGAAACTGTAGAGGATTACCAACACCTATTACGAGAACTGTGTCCATTGAATTGGGGTCGACGTGTAGTGTGTGCCTTAGTGACTTGCTTTCTGGGATTTCGTTTACCAGCCGATTCCTTGTGGACTCTTTACGAACAGTACCTACTACACCTAAAAACATGAAAGTGGTCCCTTTAAATGTACACGAGAGACTCATTCTGCTCAAAGCTTTGCGCTTTCATCTTGATACTTCTCAACCTCTACAGGAAAACAAGATTCGTCAACTTTTAGTCACTGAAGATGTGTACGACTACGTGTTTGTAGCTTGTGACTTACACCCTCACTGGAAAGATGTACGTGACTGGAAAAGTTGGGGGTTTGAGGCAAGGACAAAAGAAGTGGCACACTATGCCAAAGATTTGTAATCCTAAACAATTAAAACGTTCCGTGAAAAAAGTAACTTTTAAACCAGTGTTAGTGACAGTGCCAGAAGAAGAAGAAGTCGTGACCGAGGAAAACCACTCTCTTCAGGACAGGACTGTGATCGACATCCCTGAAAGGCCATTCCGGGAGGACTCTTGTGTGATTGTGCCAAAGTGTGTAGAGACTCTCAGAACATTACACAGTACCCCTACGATTTCACCTCTTGATCATCACAAATGTTGTACAGAGACTTGTTTATATTCCACTATGATCGTTTTAATGTGTCTTTTATTCATGTACTTAGCCATTTGGCTTTTATGTATTTTTGTCTTTCGCGTTGTTCACTTTTAAAGATGACAATAAACGTGTCCTGAAAAAAGCATAAAAACTCTTGTCTTGTCTGTCATCGTGTCAAAAGTGACATTCATTTCACTACTACTACTATGGCTATCTCTACTGTCTCTGCCCCCTCTTCCTCCACTGTCAAAGTCATTGACGAACATGTAGATCGGACTAGTTGGGAGGCCTTGTATCTTCGTCATCCCTTTAACATGCTCATTGCCGGACCGAGCGGTTCAGACAAAACTGAATTTGTCAAACGTTTGATCGAACATAAACATCATTTGATCGATCGTCCCCCTCAACGGATCGTGTGGTGTTACAAAGAGTGGCAATCAGCGTACAGCCTTCTGCGAGAAAGTCAAGGCGATTCCATCGTCTTTGTGGAAGGCATTCCTGGCGAGGACGACGGGATCGTGTCTGACCCTAGTCAAACTCATTTGGTTATTTTTGACGACATGTTAGGAGAAGACGAAGATGAAATTAAACTCTGGTTTACACGCAAAGGGCATCATCGTAATGCCAGTGTCATTTACATCACCCAAAATTTGTTTCAACAAAGTAAAGCCCATCGTACCATTAGTCTCAATGCTCATTACGTGGCGTTGTTTAAAAGCCCTAGAGATAAATCGCAAGTACAAGTCTTAGCCAAACAGTTAGGAACGCCTTGGCTGACAAATGCGTACGACGATGCCACTCAAACCCCACATGCTTATTTACTCGTGGATTTAAAACCCACCACTCCCGATTATTTGCGATTTCGTACCCATCTGTTTCACCACTGGTGCCAAGACGGAGGGCCTGTCGTGTACAAGTCTCCTTCGTCGACTTAATCAACAAAAAATTCTATAAAAACCTCGGTCACTTTGACTCTGTCTCACACATTGTCAACATGACGTCCCTTCAGTCTCATCTTCCCATTAAATTGATTCGTTCCTTGTACGGTATCTGTTGCGATGAAAATCCACAAATACGTGCTCGTGTCTTAGAAGCTAGTCTCAAAGAAGTCTTACGATGGTTTACGGTGACAGCACGTCAATTACTGCAAGGCATCATTCAGATTCCACATCAAACCAAACGTTTTTTTGAGAGAAATAAAGGCGCCTTGACGCAACTAGCCGATCCTCGCATCGACACTCAAACCAAAAAGCAAATCATTTTGAAACCTGGAGGTAGCGGTTCTCTAGGAGGTGTGATCATTCGTTCCCTCTTAAAATGGGATCCTAATGCTCCCAAAGTCGTCCCCAAGAAAAAACTCACGCCCAAACGTACCCAGAAGAAAAAGAAAAAGAGCAACGGTGTCAAGACTAGGTCGCTGCCTCAGAAAAAGAAAAAGAAAAGTCCACAGAAAACACCTTCTACTCGCAAGAGAGTGTCTCCAAAAACTTCTCCTCCAGCGGTGACACCCTCTTCCTCTTTAGCGGCTGTGGCCGCTGCTCACAAAGTACCTGCCCCCAAAATCAAAGTCCAAGAGAGAACGGGTGTGTTACAGAGTTTACTGGATTTGTCCAAGCAAGAGCTGTCCCGATTTAGTCCGTTGCGATCTCCTCCACGACGTGTGTTGCCTGTCATCAAGTTGATACGACGTAAAGACAATCAGTGGCGACGCATTCCAGTATAAAAAAGACCCGAGACAAACAATACGGATTAGTGTTTTTGTGTTTTTGTGCTGCTGCACGTCCAAAGATGTCCCCTCCAAGAAGTGTACACCGTTACCATCGTCGTTCTCCTTCTTCGGTCCAAAAAGGAAAAGGTAAACGAAAAAGACAGTCACGTAATCCTAAAAAGCGCTTAGTCAAACATAGGCGTTACTCTCTGAAAAGACACACTCGTCCAAAGAAAAGGAGAAGCCACCAAAAGGGAGGTTTCGTTGGCCCATTCCTTGAATTCGATAAGATAGCCGATAAGTTTGTCACAAGGGTAAAGGACAGGCTCCAAAAAAAATAAGATAAAAAGACGCATGTTGAGCCATGGATGTCAGTGTGTTTTTTGTGCACCAAATGATGTCACCTCATCGTCGTTCTCCTGTCCAGAAAGGAAAAAGAAAAAGACAGTCTCGTCATGCGAGAAAACGCTTAGCCAAACATCGACGTCACCCCCAGAAAAGACACACTCGTCCAAAGAAAAAGAGGAGCCGTCAAAGAGGAGAATTCTTTGGCGATTTTGGAAAACACATCATCACCTTTATGACGAAGCGATAGTCCCCAAAAGAGGATAAAAGACCGTGTGACAAGTCATCGACGTTAGTGTATTTTTGGTGTGTGTCCCGGAATCAACAAACAAAGATGTCACCCCGCGAAAGACATTCTACCCCCAAAGGAAAGAAAAGGAAAGGACTGCCTCCTCGTTTAGTCAAACATTGGAACATGTTGTCTGTCCTGTCCAAAGCTCCTCCACCCATGCGAAAACAACTCATTCAAACTGCCTCCAAAGATGTCATCGATACGGTGAGCGAATGTTGTCTGAACGTCTTGAAAGGCACAATACCTTTGACTAAACATCAGAAAAATTGCTTAGCCAAACATCGACACGTTCTTCGCCAAATGGTTCAAAAGAAAATACCCATTCGTCAAAAGAAAAAGATGTTAGTGCAACGCGGAGGATTTTTACCCCTGTTAGGACTTATTACCAATGTAGCGAAACCTATACTGAGTGCCATGGGACATATTATACCCGCCCTAATTCCAAGATAAAAGACCAAGAAGATAAAAGGGACCTCTGAAATCAAAAGATCTCAGACGTGATCCTTGAAATCTGATGGAAGGACGAAAACTAGCTTTAGTCCCTAACAAACGATGGATGGAATACCATCGTTGGCAAGAACAACGAACCCCACATTTACCTCCCAATCCTCATCTGACCGAGATGTCCCAGTTACAACACGAATTGCAATCGTTGATGGATCGCAGCCATTTGTCAGAAACGGAAAAATCGCAACGGTACGGTCAGTTGTTGCAACGACTGAAACTTTTTCACCAAAAATCTTTAGATGAAACAGCTCAACCCACTCTGAAAGATTTTAAAGCCTTGATGAAAAGTTTTCCACCACTACTACCACCACTACCACTGCCAGTGGTCAAGACAGAGGTAACCCCACGGTTGCCTGAGGAAGAAGAGGCAAGAGAAGTCTTTCAAACACCGTCAGCAGCTCCCATCCCTAGTAAGATTCCAGCGTCCTTGTTGACCCCTTCCCCTACACCGCAACGAGAAGAACTTAAAGCTTGGGTTAAAAAGATGATGTCCACTCCTCCTTCGACAGAAGTGAAAAGGAAAGAAGGGAAAGCAGAAGTGAAAAAAGAAAAGAAGACCAAAGCCATTCCATTACCACCACCACCACCACCACCACCACCACCACTACCTTACACTTCTACACCCGTGGCACATCGGACACGTAAAGCCGTTTCTCAAGCACCCACTCGTCCCACTCAGAGTAGCATCAGTGAAGATTATTAAAACATGGAGAAGGTGTTAGCCAGCATTTACTACGATCCATCCCATGCCGCAGGTTACGGAGGAGTTCAGAAATTGTATCGTTCTGCCAAAACTCGACTGAAAAGTATCCGTTTACCTCATGTGCAACGCTGGTTACAAGAACAAGCCACGTACACCTTACACAAACCCATTCGACGAAAATTTTCCAGAGGTCGCACCCAAGTAGAGGGTATCAATCACCAATGGCAAGCCGATTTAGCCGATGTCTTTCATTTAGCCACCTACAATCGTGGTTACAAATATTTGTTTTGTGTCATCGACGTCTTTTCCAAATTTGCTTGGGTCGTACCATTGACTTCCAAATCGAGCAGTGAGTTAGTGCGAGCCCTCCAACTGGTGTTGAAACAAAGTGGTCGTCACCCTCTTCGATGGCAAACTGACAAAGGCACCGAATTTCTAAACCAAGCTTTCCAAAAAGAATTGAAGAAACGTGACATTCATTTTTTCACCACCGAGAATCCGAAACCAAAGCCAGCATCGTGGAACGTTTTCAACGTACCTTGAAAGAACGCATGTGGAAATATTTTACGCATCAACACACTCTCAAGTACATTGACGTCTTGCCACACCTCGTCCAATCGTACAATCAATCTTACCATCGGAGCATAGGGTGTGCCCCCAAGAAGTGACTCCCGACAACGAAGTGACCGTCTTCGAGCGCCTGTCCCCAAGAAAGGTGGAGTGTTGGCATCGGGAGATTGGGTACGCATTGGCAAAACCAAATGCACTTTCGACAAACGTTACTCACCCAACTGGACCACCTAATTGTCACCGAATGTGTGCGTGGCCGTCATCCTCCCGTCTATAAATTAGAAGACATGAACGGAGAAGTGTTAAAAGGAACGTTTTACTTGCCCGAGTTACAACGTGTGACCAAAAAAGAAGACGACGTGTACGAGATCGAAAGCATTCTCGATCGAAGAACTCGTAAAGTAGGAAAGAAACGTGTCAAAGAAGTCAAAGTACGTTGGAAAGGATATCCTTCCAGTTTTGACTCTTGGATCGACGCTTCGCAACTCATTGACTATAAAAAGAAGTGACCATCATGCCCTTCAACACAACCTCAGCTACTGCAGTGACCACTCCGTCACTCAGTTCTTCTGTGCAAGATCTACAAAAGCAACCCTTGTGGGTGTGGTGTGGAGAACGTGTGCCTAAAACGCAAATCGTCTTTTTCTGCCAAATCTTTGTGGTGTATTGTGTCATCGGTGCTGCCCTTGCCAATTTGAGTTTGCAACAAGGAGGCAAACAATTGTTAACTATTTTACTTAGCAGTTGCATTGGTTACCTTCTTCCCAATCCGTCTCTGAAATATTCCTCTAACGGAAACAACAACAACGGGAGTCTTGTGTCCAACGTTAGTTCCAACAGTCACCCTAACCATCCTCTTTTAGACACTCCTCTAACTTCCAGTGACTCCTCGGACACTAGAACTGTGGAATTATGAACAACCAATTTTACTTAACGTTACCCAGTGACAGTTCCATGGAGGTGTTTCCCAATAACACTTTGTGCTGTTACACGGCCAGATTTCCTGAAGGCATCCAATTGGATCACGAAGCCTATTGGGAAGTGGCTTTAGTGGAAATGGTTCACCCTACACAAATCAAAAACATCGTCGAAAATGAAAACACTTTTACGGTAGAAGTTTATGAGGAACAAGTGCAACAATCCATGGATGAACTCACTAATGTAGCTGACTTTATGAAATCACAAGACCCCAAAACTAAACGAACCACTTATCTGTTGGAAATTCCTGCGGGCTATTATTTTAGTGGTCAATATTTGGTGAACGCCATTGCTGAGAGGTTCAATTTCATGTTTGGTAAAGCCTTGGAGAAAGCCAGAAAAAGTGTCACGATCGAGTACCACAAAATAGCTCGTCGCCTACTCATCAAATTTTCAGAGGACAAAGTATTGGCCATTACATTTTGTCCTGAATTGTATGACATTTTGGGTGGAGACGCCAAGTTGATCAAGATGAGAAACGAAATACCAGCCGTGACTGGTAACTTGGATTTTGCGAAACATTTTAAATTCCCTGTAGAAATGAACCAAGGACTGAATTTGATTTTTGTGTACTCTGATGTGGTGGAGTACAACGTAGTGGGACACACCTCCGTACCGTTACTGCGTGTCATTCTTTTCAAAGTGGATTCTGCCACGGCTGATGACTAGGAAGGTGGAAACACCTATCACGTTCACCGCGAATTTATACATCCTCACTATTTGCCCGTCAGTACGTCTTATTTCGACACTGTCAACATTACTATAAAAGGAGATCTGGGACAAAATATTGCATTCACCAAAGGGAAAGTAACAGTGAAACTCCATTTTCAAAAACGATTACTCTAACTTTTTGTCAGTCATGTATCCTGTGTACCAAGGAGTCGCTCGACAGCGAGGACATGGTTTAGGTGATATGCTCAAATCGGCCTTTCGTACAGTGGTTCCCGTTTTGAAACCGATGGTGACACTGGGATTGCACGCCTTAAAAGATGCCGCGTTGACGCAAGGTGAAGAATTTCTCCAAAATGTCATCATTGACAAACAAAACCCCAAAGAAGCTTTCTTGAGAGCAGGCAAAATGTCTTGCTTCAAACGGGCAAAGACCTTTTGGGTCGGCGAGAAACTCCTATAAATGCCCTGGGCAATGCCGAGTCAGGCATTCCTGCTTCCCTGACGCCACAAGACAGGCAGAAAAAGACGACGAAAACACCCCTTCAGAGGACTTCACACCCCTAGAGCTAGAAAGACTAAGAAAAGAAAAACCGTCCGAGACTTAGACGTTTTTGATTATTAAAAAAAAAGAAAATGATGCACCGAGAGTCTTGTGCTTGTTCCAAGTCGGAACTGGATCTGTTTGCCATGCCACCCACCATGATGACGATGCAAGAATCCCAATGGGTCGAATTTCATCCCGTCTCCTCTTTGACGGATTCAGCTCCCATCGAGTTTGAAATCAAAGGACAGCCGGAAGATTATCTCGATCTGAATAGCAGTTACTTGTACCTGAAACTGAAAGTGATCCAAACCGACAACACCAATCCGGGAGCCGATGCCAGAGTAGCTCCTGTCAACAATTTCATGCATTCCTTGTTCAGTGAAGTGGATTTGTACTTGAATAACAAACTGGTCAGCAGTAGCATAGATACTTACCCTTACCGAGCGTACCTAGAAAATCTCTTGACGTACGGAAAAGAGGCCAAGAACACTCATCTGGATGCTTGCGTGGTATGGAAACCTGACACCGCAGGTGAAGACACGTTTAACGACACAGCCCTGACAGCCGATGACAATCCTCATAATGTGGGTTTTAACAACCGTCGAAGGAAAATCCTGCAAGGTTGCAATTTAGAACTGATGGATCGTTTGCATTTGGACATGTGGTTGCAAGACAAGTATTTGCTGAACGGAGTGGATATTCGCCTGAGACTCAATCGCAGCAGTGTCGCTTTCCATTTGATGCCTCATGCCAATGAGTACAAAACCATCATCCAAGAAGCCAGACTTTACGTGCGCCGTGTAGAAGTGTTACCTAAAGCGGGAAACGACATCAGTCAAACATTGAGCAGATCGACCGCCAAATATCCGATACGACGTGTCGAAGTGAAAACATTCACCATTGCTGCTGGCCTCCGATCCAAGATCGAAGATCATCTGTTCCAAGGACAGTTACCCAAACGTTTAATCGTTGGTATCGTCAGTAATGCAGCCTTCAACGGAGCCCACGATCAAAATCCTTTCCAGTTTAAGCACTACAGAGTGTCCAAGATCGAAGTCAGTCGCGATGGCAAGACTTTGTGTACCAGACCCTTCGAACCTAACTTTGCCCAGAAGAATTACTTGAGATCGTACTTGTCCCTGTACGAAGCTACGGGGCAACTAGGAACCAACGCCAGTCACGGTATTTCATACGAAGATTATGTCGGAGGTTACACTTTGTGGCCTTTGACTTCACTCCAGACCAAGGCAGCGACGAGGGACATTTCCACCCTATAAAATCCGGTCAACTGCGTGTGGAACTTCAGTTTGCAGAAGCTCTCACTGAGACGGTCAACGTCATCCTGTATGCTGAATTCGATAATACCATAGAAATCAACAGTTTGAGAGAAGTCATTCTAGACTATTAGACACAATGGAAAAATCCTATCCCTCTTTAGACAGTGGAGAATCTTTGGACATGGAATGGGAGGATAGCGTGAAAGCAGAACCCCAAGACCAAGACAAAGAGGTCGAGGTAGTAGTCAAGTCCAGATGGCCAGAACAAGAACAACATTTAGTGTCCTGTTTTGCTAATCACCTAGCGAATACAATTACGGAATTGTCCAAGAAATATTGTTATGGATGTCAAAACGATCATCCCAGTCAAATTCAACACGATAAATGTATGATGATGAGTCAAGAATAAAAATTGGACGAGTATCTGGACGACGCTTGGAGTCTCATCTCAGAAGAAACCGTGTTGCATGAGTGGTATAAAGGCTTGCGTGATCATTCCTGTCCTCCATTGACTACTCTAGAGGTCTATCGCATTGAAGCTCTCTTAGCCCAGAGTGCGGAGACAAGGCGAAGAAACGGCTACTTGACAGATCGTTTCAAACAAAAAGTCAGAATTGAATTGATGACTTTTCATTACCTGTGGAAAGAAAACAACACAACAAAAATGGATACCTGGGAACATTATTACCTTTTGAACAATAGTTCATATGCTGCTTCTTGGAATCCTGTCGTGTGCGCTTAAGATGAACTACCTCATCGCAAACCTCAAGACCATCAAGCTTATGTCATCAACACGGACGAAAGTCATCTTCCAGGAACTCACTGGGTTGCCGTCTACTTCCCTCAAGAGAATTGTGTGGAATATTTTGATTCGTATGGATTACCCCCTTTGGAAGACGATATCATTGACTTTATGAGAAGAAATGCCCAGACGACACGATACAATAATGTGAAATTACAAGGCACAGATTCCATGGTGTGTGGACAATATTGTGTGTATTTTCTTCATCAACGCAGTCTTGGATATCCTTTAGAACATTTAGTGACTTATTTTGATCGTCACTCTTCTAGAAACGATGAGAAAATAGATCGATGGTTTTGTGACCATTATAGTTATCTTTTGTCTTTAGCTAGGAAACGTAGTGTACATCAATGGCCTCATGACTTCCATCAATGGAAATCTCACATGATTTCACAACGTTGTCAACCTTGTCAAAAATAATTTGTTTGATGTTACTTGTGACTTATGACTTGTTACTTGTTGGTTGAATTAAAAATGTTGTGTTTTGAAAAAAAAAATGTGTCTGTCGTTTGTTTTCAAAAAAACCCACTGTGAATATATGCTCTTTGACTTCTCTCTATCCCTCACCATGACATTCGCTATCATAGTGTTCCGACACTAAAACCGAGTAGGGATGTTTTCTATCGCGTCCGCGTTTGAACCATATAAAGTGGGTTGTTCTCCAGTCTGACCATCCACTGTTGACTCGTCAACCTATGAACATGCCTTCCAGACTAGCCCAGCTGAACGAAGCTTACGTCAGTTTACATCGTGTCAGGCTAAACCTGATACCGAAGCCTGAAGAGATAGAGAATGTCAGGATGTTATCCATAGCCCAAGACCTCATAGAAGAGGTCTTTAGAGAGGAAATTAAGAAAGAACAAGAAGAATGGACTGAGAAGTACAGACTTCAGAAGAAGCAGAGAGAAGAACAACAGCAACAACAACAGCAGCAGCAGCAGCAAGAACCAGACAGAGGTTTTGTGGACTGTCGAGTAGACACCAAAGAATTCTCTTTCTCTTTTCGCAGAAGCAGGCCGTATCGTATAGGAAAGCCTGCTGCCAGACGGGGACGCAATCTTAGACAGTAAAAAAAGATTGCCATTACTCCCGTTAACAAAAAAAAAAAAACCCAGCCCTTTTCAGGGCTACCCAATACTCTCGAAAAGACATACTCATTCAATTTGCCAAAATTGTAATTAGAAAATAGAAGTGTGTCTATAAGCACTTCGTTTCTTTTGTCAGTAAAACAAAAAATTCACCCTTTGTTTTCTCTGTCTTGTCCAATCGTGTCTGTCTGTGTTTGTAAGTAAAAAGTAAAAAAGTCAACGTGAGTGCTTCTTTTAAGTCCGCGCGTTTCATGTGATGGTAAATTTGGGTACTAGGGGATGTTTACCTTCCCGTCCGTGCTTCACGTATATAAAGCGGTACAATCGTCAGTCTAGCTACCCATCGTTGACTAGTCAACTTTAAAATGAGCAGCAGACTACAAAAACTGTTGGAACTCCAAATGCATCTGGAGAATGCCAAACATCTCCTGGATGAGCTGACATTGGAAGCTAATGAAGAAGAAGCCAGGATAAAGGAGGAAGAAGAGAAGAAAGAAGAGGAGAAAGAAAAAAAAGCAAGGGATCTTGCCTCACCTCTTCATGATACCTCAGTGTGAGGTGAAACCTGAGGTGAGGACACCTCCAATAGCAGCAACAGCAGCAGCACCACCACTGCAACGTCAGCCACAGCTACCAGTACCAGTACCACAGGAAGTAAGGAGGCCAGATGTTCATCCCCGTGTCTGGCACAGAAGACAGAGGGAACAAGTCTTCACTATCCCACAAACGGAGGAGTGGGATAGTGAAGCCACTCAAACTCCGTCTGCGCTCCCAATCACAAATGTGAATTGGGAGAATGACTGGAGCCGGCGATGCGTGTGTGGAGCCAGACCTGGGAGGTGTCGACATTAGCCGGGTGCATCTGAAGTTCTGAAAAAACAGCCCTTCTCAGGGCTAACCAGATCTCTATAAAAGAGAGACTATTCAATTTGCCAATTCGTGTGAATGTAGTGTAGTGTGACTATAAACACTCACTCCTTTACTGATGTGTGTGTGTGTGTGTGTGTGTGTGTGTGTGTGTGTGTGTGTGTGTGTTTTTGCATGCGCGTTCGTTGGTGTGGATATTATATTTGTGTGTTTTATGCTTGCTCGTTCGTTGGTGTGAATAGTATATTTGTGTGTTTTTTTTCTTCTCTTCCTTCGTTGGTGAGGATAGTATATTTGTGTGTTTTATGCTTGCTCGTTCGTTGGTGTGGATAGTATATTTATGTGTTTTATGCTTGCTCGTTCGTTGGTGTGGATAGCATATTTGTGTGGGTTTTTTCTTCTCTTCCTTCGTTGGTGAGGATAGTATATTTGTGTGTTTTATGCTTGCTCGTTCGTTGGTGTGGATAGTATATTTATGTGTTTTATGCTTGCTCGTTCGTTGGTGTGGATAGTATACTTGTGTGTTTTATGCTTGCTCGTTCGTTGGTGAGGATAGTATATAATATGTGAAGTGAGTGTAAGGGATGTTTTCCTTCACGTCCGTGCTTGAAGTATATAAATAACTTGCCAATCTGAAAAGATTATAACTAACTTGCCAATCTGAAAAGGTTATAACTACATAACTCAAAATGCCAGACAACCATCAAAGCAAGGGACAGTCCAGGTCGCACTACCTGCTGCCCCACAAAACCCCAACCTACCCCACAGGACAAGCATGGCATACCCGGACAAGCATAGCGGAACCCGGACAAGCGAGCGGACAATAACAAAGGCAAGTGGCAGTCCAGGTAGGCCTTCCTGCTGCCACACAAACACCCATCCCCACCGGACAAGCATAGCGTACCCTGGCTCGGACAAACTCAAAGGCAAGGGGCATTCCAGGAAGCTCTACCTGCTGCCCCATAAAACCCTATCGGACAAACACAGCGCATCCATATCGAGTTGCAATTACTCCTCGAAAGAAGGAGGTATTGCAGTACCCAGCTCATATGGACCCCAGTTAAGGAAAAAAAACCCCAAAAAACCCCGAGGGTCTTCAATTTGGCTCATGAAGGCCCGCTACCGAAACAAACGTGATCCTTACGATACCGCCTCGTCGTCCAAAACAAAACCTACATAGTCACCAAAATTAAGACAATAAAAATGGAAGGGCAAACCTTCCCCAGATTGGTACAAATTTTCGGAAAACGGATAAGTACACTATGTACGCAAAATTCATACTCAACAATAATACCCAATGCAACAAAAATTAAAACTCAATGAGTGCTTTACCAATTGAATGAGTGGCTCACACAACATTGGTATAAGGAAGTCCATTAGCATAACTGGACTAGATGTGACATTAAACCCGACCTTGCCGTTAGGTCGGGGCGCGTGGTTGCGGGTCTTGGTGTGCCCTGTGTGGCTGTCCCTGGGGCACTTCCGTGGTGTTTTTGAGCGCCCTTTTCTAGGTTTCGTCTCCTCCTTTCCTCGCCAGCTGTGTAGATATGGACTGAATGTCAGAGGTCGAAGGTCTATCGGAAAAGTTATGGTAAAGGCCCAGCACTTGGGCTAAAAGCCCAGCACGGAGCTAAGTGCCTCTCTAGTGGAGCAATGTTGCCCAGCCTGGGGCGGCATCCAACCCGGGCCGAGTGCTTCACTAGAGGGGCTATCGCCCAGCCAAGGGCAGAGAGCCCCGAAAGGGGCCTCAGGTCCAGCCTTGGACTGAAACAAGTCGCACAAGCACACAGTGCATAAGCGACTATAATTCCTCTTGCTTGCTCATTCGCGCCATTCTACACAGAATAAAAAGGAGCAGCAAAATGGATCTAATCAACAAGTTAAGAGATAGTTGGTGGTGGATGGTAGATGGAGTCTATGTGGTGGAAAAACTTCAAAAGGAGTGGAGGTTTCCAGTCAGCCTAGACTTTATGGCGAGACTCAAAGCAGCAAGTTATCATTTGCAAATGATAATAATGGAAGAAGCAATAAGTTGAGAGGCTTCAACTATCCGAAATATGTGAGAATAGGAACCTTGAAGGAGATTTTGGATATTGTCATTGAAGTGGGATCTTTTTTGGAAGGTATCTTCTCTTTAACAGAATGGCCTTTTGTCAAAAAGGGCTTAGACAATATCAAGAAAGCGGAAGACCTAATGAGAAAAGTACTGGAAGAAGAAGTCAAGAAGATCAAGGAGACCTGGGCAAAAGAGAGGAAGGACAAGGAAAACCAAAAAAAGAAAGAAGACTTTGAGAAATTAAATCAGAACTGGATAAAGATACAGGAAAAATTTAGAGCTCTTTTACATCCTGACTGGATGCCAGAAGAAGAAAAGAAGAAGAAGAAAGGAATTATTGGGAAAATCAGGAGTTGGTGGAAGAACTGGAAAAGATGAAAGAAGAAGAACCCAAAGACCCTTTTCAGGGTCACTTCCTATGCCTCGAAAAGATCTTAATTTTCACTTTGCCTAAACAAACAAAAATTTAAAAACCCTTACTCTACTAAAAACACGAACGCTCCTGATTCGTGTTTGTCTATAGCAATGACACAGGTGGCCTGACGTCACAGTACTACTTTGCTACATTGTTGCCAATGACCAGTACCGTGACGTCACCTTACCTGTTCCATTCCTCTTGGAGCTATACAGGTCCAACATGTGCTAATAAAAAATTCCCATTGGGTCTATAGTCGCCCAGGCTGATTTTTTGGGTCTAAAAATCGTGGGGCCATAGTGCCCCAGGCTGATTTTCCTTCTTTGGCATGATTGGGTCTACAGAATCCCACTATACTACTAGTAAATATAAAACAAAATCAAAAAAACAAAAAAACAAAAACAAAAAACCCCACAAAAAAACCCCAAAACAAATAAACAAACAAAACAAAACCACCCACCACCCCAAGCGACGGTCAATCATGTTTGAATGATTGTAGCATCCCTATTTGTCTTTATGTACGTATATTTTCTTTAAGAGCACTATTTTCACATACGTGAGTATTGTTGCTTTCTTCAGAAAGATATCCAATCTAAGAATAATTTTCAGGAGAATGCTATATCATTGTCTCAGGTCTGCACTTCTTGTGTGTGTGCATTTATGTAGTTAACATTTAGTAAACTCCGTTTATAACGAATTTTCTGATATTCCGAAGCACATTGCAGTGTCTCCAAATGGTATACATTATGTCTCGGTTATTACGAAATTCGGATATAACGATATGGTTTTGGGAGTCCCTTGGACTTCGTTATCCGGGATTTACTGTAGACTGATTGATACATGTTTACGCATTATTCAGTCTAGCTGGTGCTTTTTTAAAAAAAATAAAATAAATCAAATATTAATATGTTGAACGTATTTAACTATATCATTCTCAAATTACCATTGTTCAAAACAATTTGTATCCCCTGCTTCTGTAAATGGTTTTAACTGATGTATATTTTTGTTCAGCACAGCTCAACACATGCCTGCTCGCGAGCCCACACACATAAACAAGTACACACACGCAGTGGCGTCACTAGGGTTGGTGTCACCCAGTGCGGTAACTCATGGTGTCACCCCCATGTACCTCCTTCCTGCACAAAAATTCAAAAATTTTATAGACAGTCATGAGCGGTAACTCATGGTGTTGCCTCCATGGACTCCCTTCTGGTACAAAAATTCAAACATTTTATAGACAGTCACGTGCGGTAACTCATGGTGTCACTCCTTTAAACCTCCTTCCTGCACAATAATTCAAAAATTTTATAGACAGTCATTTTGGTGTCACCCCCTCTGATGGTGTCACCCGGGGCGGTCCGCACCCCCTGCACCCCTCCCTAGTGACACCACTGCACACACGCACATACGAAGAAAGAAACATTTAATATTAAAACAATGGCAAAATGTTGAAATTTAAATGGAAATCAACATTATTTGGTTTCTACTTCCACATCACGTTGCCTAAAGGAACCGACATATCAGTTGGGGCGCGGTCTGGGACTTATGGAGAAAAAAATTCCTGCGGTCAAAAAGCTTGAGAAAAATTTCGTGCGCTGATTTTTTTAAACAAAGTATATCAATTATTTTAGTTCAAAGAGCTAAATAATCTTGAGGTGAAAGTAAGAATAACCTGGTTGAAAATAAAATCAAGCCAAGATCCCCTCCACTTCCTGCTGAAAACTAAATGTCAGCCCCCAACCGTAAATAGGCGCAGGATCTATAATTGGATCATTGGAAATCCCCATAAAATTACCACGCTCATACTATGCAAGGCTTTCGTTGAATTTTATCTAGGTAAAGAATACACAGCTCCTTACCCGAAACAGGTAAAGGTTTAAATTTTCATTTTTTGGGGGGTCACAGCTTTAGCAGTAGATATATGTGGTGACTCCGATATTGTTCAAGAGCAGATGTCAGGTGGAAAAATACTAACTGGCATAGAAAGATCTATCAGATATTTGGAGAACCGCCAACCCTGTAACATGAAGAGATACATGGACCTGTACACACGGTAGTCAGGTACTGTAGACACATTTTAAAATTCCAACATGTCATATTTATATCTTTTTCTCGGTTTTTTACAAAGGTTTTTGAAAGTGGCAGGAAACAGATGCTCCTAGAGTTTTAGAAAGAACGGAAGTAAAGGCAACCGTTTCAATAGACCAGGCAGTAGCGTATCGTAACCGTACCAGTAGACCAGACAGTAGCGTATCGTAACCGTACCGTACCGATAGACCAGGCAGTAGCGTATGGTAAAGGAAATTTTATGTACTGAATTTGTATGCACCTTGAAGGCATCGTCACATTTAATTTCCTTATGTAGAAATCTGCATAAAATCCCCATCTGTGTTATGTTGACCACTTATAAGTATCCCTTTCAAACTTTTATAAATGTAATAACTTAACAATAGTTTTTTATGACTAGAGTGTTAGTCAAAAGTTGTAGCAGTGCTGCCTTTGTTATAAGATAAATCAAAAGAAAGAAGAAATGACATTTTGATCTCCCATTAGAATGGATTTAGGGAGGGGGTGTTGCGGGTGTGATAAGATAAATATATCAAAAGAAGAAGTGACATGAAGTACCCCCTCCCCCTTACAGTATTTACCGAATTCTGGTAGTTGGGTGTAGGTGTGATCATATAAAATACTACAAGAAGAAATGACATTCTGAACCCGATTACTGAAACATAATTTAGGAGAGTGTAAAAATATCGTATATATTAGACGCGTTAAAGTGTATATAGACGATCACATTGGCGTTTCTTCGTGTTTATTGTGAGAGTTTATGGATATAACGAGTAATGTTTTAATGGAAAAACAATCGGAGTGTTTCATCTTCACGAAACTATGCTTTTATAACGGGGACCCGGGTGGGCTGATTATTGTTTTCTTTCACTTTCCTTATTAAACCTTGGACAAATAACCGTATTAGTCCCAGGCTAAGACTAATAAAAGGTGTCAAATAATCTGCATTATTCAGGGACCGACCATTTTAATTGTGGCAGGGGGATGGGTGGGTGGTGAGAGTTGTCGGTGTGTTGGGGATTCTGTTGTTTTTTGTTGACCAAGTAGATTGATAAAATACTCTTGATCGAGTTATAAAGAAAGAACTTATTCTATTATATTAGCTGAAAAAATATCGGTCATGGTTAGAAAAAAAAAATGCTTAGCTACCTATCCACCCTCTATGTTGAATGGTTTGTTCTCTTAAACCTTGCTTACGTCGATCTTGTCATACCATCTTATACTACACTGCTTACTGTTGGTGTCTTGTAAGTTTTGAATCCATCAAATTTATTGAGTCTTTCAAACAAGATCATGGCTGGGATCCCAAGAGCATGGATGACTCATTATCAAGTCAGCCGCAGCAGAAATCGAAACAGGAAGTTTTCTGTATAAAGGGGGGAGAGGGTAGTGATGGAGAAGGCATAACCTAAAAATCGAAATGACCTTTAGTAACCATAAGTATATTAAACAGAGAGGGTTGATTAGCGTAATATTTGTAAGAAGTAAATATGATAGTTACATATGCAGTTTTCCAGGAATGCCAATTTCAAGGACGGTAATTTTAAGGTTCAGTAGACTGTTTCATTCTACGTATGATTGTTGACATCGGTGAGCAGGGAATTGCAGGTCAGATATGTTTTTTTTTTAACTCTTGACAGATATCTTAGATTCTATAAGTGGAATTTAATGACCGATATTAATGTGAAATGCCTTTGAAGCTACGTATTGTCTTTCGATTAGGCTTTTACAATAATTAACGCAAAGAAGAACAGGTTTTAGTGACCAAAATTATTAGAGCTGATTTTGTTTATCAAATGCACATATATTTAAAGCCCAGATGCCGCCGTTTATCATAAATTTGACTATTCGTCCGATCTAACTCCACTTTGGAAGAAAGGAAATGATTTGTTAACAAAGCTATCTGACATAAACCGTTCGTTGTAATAATTAAGTTTAAAGGACCTTCAAATATTCAGTTTAGAATTAAGCGGTTCAGTCAACAGAGTCGCTCGTAATACCGTTGGAATAATTCCGTTAGTGACTAATCCAACAACAAACACATTAGCACGTGGCGCACAAATTGAGAGGAAATGTAGGGAGGCAAGCCCGGTTTTTTTAAAATTTTTTTTTGTATTTTGTTTTTTTTGAAAGCGGATCTGAGAAGAAACAGCGTGCAATAGATAAATATAAGACTCGGATGAGTATTGGTGATCAGCTGGGGCAATATACACTGACTAGCGAACTTGGGCTGAAGGCAATAGCGTGATGTTAGCTTCTTAAGTTTACAACGGTAACGTCATCAAATCTAAATGTGCCAGCTTTCGACTGAAACCGGTTGACGCATGGATATCGCCGATCAATGTCGGATTAATTTGTACACCTGTGGACAATGGCAGGATACCTCAGTTCGAGGAAGAAGTTACATGGCCTCATAATGTGATGAACGTGAACATTATATAGTTTTTAATGGAACGCAACGACATTTAGGACCAATATCTTTTAAGATTCAGTATTGTGCTGATGATGTGGCATGCACGATGTTTGCACGTAACGGCGGCATTGGGTCTTTAAGGGAAAAATCATTACTGTCTTTTTATCTTTAGAAGAAACTGATTTAAAGATCGCGAAGATGCATTACATTGCAGGCCTCGGTTTGGGTTGTGTTTAAAACATAGAAAAACATAACAGATGATGAAACGTTTCAATGGATATTCATATGATGTGATCGGAGAAAATATTTTGAAAGTAGTATGGGGTGATACTTTGGGCTAATTCTAAATACACAAACACCACAGTTTCCCATATTGTGTAGTTTTAAATTTTGGAGGTAAAATTTGTATAATGTCCCACGACAGAGTACAGAGTGAAGAGAGTTCTAATTATGGCCCATAGTGTACAGGCAAAGACACATATCGAACGATAAAGATCCCTAATTACAGAGAAACACACACCATTCCTGGCAGTCTAATCTAATTACAGAGAGAAATCAGTATAGAGCAAAACATTCATCATTATAAACACACACTCTGTCTCTGTCTGTCTGTCTCTCGCTCTCTTGTATCGACCAACACTCGTCACCAAACAACACATAACCATAATGACAAACACCGGTAATTGCAGACAAACACTACTAGTTACATAAAATCAACCTTATTTGCAAACAAATGCCCATTCTTACGCAGTTTTGGCAATGGAGATGTGGGTATGGGATGTTAGCGGTTTCTGTTCTTGTTTTATTCATTTCAGAAAAAGATGAAAATAAGGACGGCAATATTGATTAGTTTGTTCGTTTTGTGTTTATTCCTAGATAGAATTCACAGATACTTTTAGGCGATGATCTGAAAATTTAAATTTTTTCAACTATTGAGTGAGGTAGCGGGATTCAAACTCTGATGCATTGTGTAATCGTTAGTGGCGTGATTCTCATGGTAAGTGTTTAATAAAACGTTTCTACAAGATTTGTTCTTGATCTGACCATAGTGGCAATACTTCTGCTCCTCCATAACCTCCAACACTTTGACGACGATGTTTTCTGTTGTTCCTGCTGATCATCTGTCTCCATATTGAGGTTTATTTGTTTAGGATCACGTCTCTTAGACTGAGACTCTTGTTTTTGATGGTATTGTCGAATTCAGAAACAAGATCGTGTTAAACATCTTGCCAAGTGCCTGAGCAAACTGAATTTCTAAACGCATTTGTCCCGAATTATTATGTGGAAATTTGCTATACTAGGCAAGAGTTCCAAGCTTCGAATGTTCAGTGTAAATTCTTCAATGACGGTTTTGAAATCGTTAGTGTTTGCCATCACAAGGAAGACTGCGCTATTCTAATCTAGTTTCAGATAACGACTTAATTGAAGAAATACCTGTCTAGTAGCCACACGTCCAGGTTCCGAGATCCATTATTTCTAAACTGAGACATTGTTTGATTTCTTTATCTTTTTCGTGTCGTTTATGCAAATCCATGATTTTGGTCCGTATCATCATTATGAATTGTCAGTGTGTCGTTGAATTTGACAGTGTGCCTGGTTTTTAGGTCACACATGCATCTAGGTCTGTATTTTTTGGATTCTCCAGGCAGGCTGAGTAATGTTATGTTTCTAAGCTACTGGTTGCCAGTTTTGTTGTTTTGCTTTAGTCCACTTAACAATACAACGAATTCATGAATACATACAGAAGGCGGATTTGACCATTTTCATATTGAGATACAGATAACAGTTATTCAGACTGATGATTCGTCGGCCTGTCCCTTGATGTCCAACTCGACGAGAGCCATCGTTGTAATGTTGAGGACACTGGACGGTATTCCACTCCCGAGATTCTTGGATGGCGAATAGGTCGAGATCCGATCTGAAACATTTACAATAATCTCGAGAGCTAGCCATCGCTTTTATTTTCAAACTGATTTGATGATCCATCATCAATAGGACCGGCTACCACTCTCTACATGGGAGAGGATATTTACGGCATCAGTATCAGGGTTCATCCACGTTGGACAAGTATTTTTCTTTTTCTCTTGGGTCATAGGAAGTTTCTTTTTCACCATTTTTGTTTTCGAAGGACATGACGATGTCGTCCTGATCACCTTTTCTGTGTCTTCGTCAGCGGAACGGTTCCTTTCAATACCTTCAAGCAACATTCGGAAGGGGCATCGACGTTTTCCTGGGGGGCATTTTGGATGATCTGTTTTCACACTAGTGTTTAGCCATGGTCAACACCGACATCAATATTTGGCGAAGAGGTATTATTTAATTCATACGAATTTAAGTTCTACGACGATTCAGCGTGGTATATTTGGATGACATTCTGTCGATTACCGATATGAAAGCATGAAAATGTCTTCTTTAATCAGGAATTCGTGTCCACATGTTGTCGGTACTTTATTCTAGCTTTAACTTGGACACGTGATGAGAGAAAAGGAGAATTCCTCATTGTTAAATTGAGCTAGTTTTGTCATTAATATCCATCAAGGCATGCACAATACATGTTCTGTATCGCCACATTTTCTTCAGAGGAGCCAGATTTCCGATGACAATAGCGGGGAAATGTAAATACGAAGGAGGAGGAAGAGTGTTCTTTTGGGGTATCTATTTCGGCTGGTCCTTCAACAAGTTCGGAAACATTTTTCTTAAACCTGGTTTAGCTGGCATCATAAAAATGGAGTGGATAATACTGATATTGGAGATGGTTCTTATGTAGATGGTGTTTTTCCCGTTAGTGTTGTAGATGTTGTAGATCCAGTTTTCGTCGGTACCAGGAGGTTTTGGCTACAGTGCTTCTCTTTCTCTTGGTGGTCTTCATCTTCATCTTCGCTTTCTTCCTTGCATCTTTTGTGATTTTCCTCTCCTTTGTCTTCTCTGTTTTCTTGGGATCTATTATAATGGCCGAGATCTTCACCTTTGTCGTTGTCTTTGCTTTCCGTCTTCGCCACGTTGGGGACTCCTCGTAGGAGGGAACGCCTAGAAATCCCACTCCACCCGGCGTCAAGGTAATTTGTTTCTTGCAATATGTATTGATCCTCAAATCCTCTAGTTGTATCAATTCTGCCGTGTTCTTTCCTAACAAGAATTTCTTATTTTTAGGAATGTGGATGATTCCTTTCAATAACCTGCACGACGTCAAAAAGTAAACCAACCCAGTACTTCTTTGTGTCTGGTTTGCAACAAACGCGAACGTGATTCCGCATCTTTCTCTTGATCGCATACAGGGTGCGAATCAGTTTTGCCTGACTGGACTTGATGAAAGACCAGCGATCACTGGATAATGAGTGAGTAAGTGAGTGGTGTATTTTTATACCATTACAAATCATGAGTAGCCTTGAAAATGACCTTTGAAATGGTTAAACAAGGTGTGTGTGTGTGATTTGGATTTTTAACGTAGCTTTAACAATTTTTCAGTCATATCGCTACGATGTCTGCAGTGCGGCAGTTTATAGTGATGTCTAGCATTGAGGCATCATGCCGCAGACACGCAGCATCATGTCCCACCCAGTCACATTATCATGACACGAGGCCGACCAGTCCTAACACGAGCCTCTTAATGCTCAGCGCCTAGTGAAGCAGCTGCTAGTACCATTTGAAAGTCTTTGGTATGGCTCGGTCGGGGCTCGAACCCGCGACCTCCTGCATCCGAGGCGGACCCTCTAACCACAAGATCACCGGAGCTGTAAAACAAGGCGTAAAAATTCAATGGTAACTGTAACTGTCCTGCTTCTTGCTCTGGTTCGTGTCCAACCCCTATCATACAAAGGTTTGATTAGCTGTCGTTGATATTATTGTTTTTCCCGCAGGGTTGGATCTTTTTTATGTAGGCTTCCTTTTCTTTGACTTTGGCAAACACGATTCATACAAAGCTCTCATAGTGTTAGGTATTTGGTTAGGATCAGTAGTAATACATTCGCTCTTTGGGGGCTGGGTCATTCCTTCAGTCCTACTCCAATGACCTGTAAAAGTTCTTTTCTTGTTTCGTCTGCTATTTCTGTAGATGTAAAAAGTCTCTTCTTACCCCACACCTCGTTCTTTCAGAACATATCTGCATGGACCATTCTTGCTTCATTATAAATTTTTTATATTTGTCGGTTTCCGTTGCAAGTGATACGTATGCGTTTCGAAAAGCCTGAGAGAGCTAAATTTAATAACTTCCAGATTGAAGCGATGAGTGATGTCTGTGCTAGTGATTATGGCAGCAGTAGAGTTAATATTGTCTTTCATCACATATAACCTGAAAACTGCAGATCCGTTCCAATTTCCACCCTGACAGAGTCACGCGAAGCGCGGTGCAACATTTTGATTCGTTCATGTAAGACACACTCTGAGTGAGACGCGCTGTATGCAAAGACTAGTTTCAATCCTCCTTATATTAAAACGGTTTTTCACCAGCCTTTACCATCGATTATCGAAGAAGCAATACGAAGCTCAGCATATCGTGTTTCGCAGCAATATCCAACTTGCTCCTTAAAGAATTATATTCTGTCTACGTTAGGACCATGTGCGTGATCAAAGAGAAAACAGACGACAAGTTTTTTTTTTCTTCCGAATAATCGTCAATTACAGACCACTGAAGAAGTTGCTTCTGCGCAGAATAAAGAAGTGTCGTTCCTTTTAACAAGGTTTATTCAGACACACTTACAATCCAACGTCTCTTTTCGGAGCTATTCCATGCATCTCTAAAAGAACAAACTAATCATTATTTTTGTCTTCATTATTTTCGTTTCATTTTTATGTATGTATTTCTTTTTTGCCGAAAATAATACAACAACAAACATTCCCATCATATTGTAGCCACGTACTCCTTACGTTTCTTGGTAAGTATGGGTGTTTGTTCATTAGCACTGATGTTTTACTGTAAGTACGAGCGCTGGTCTGTAATTAACAATGCTTGTCGTTAAGGATGTGTGCTGGTTTGTGAGAATGTGTATTTGTTGGGACAAGTATTTCTCCGTCTTTCTGTGTGTTTTCTATATTCATCACTTTGGCACACTCAAGGTTTCCGATCAACTTTATCCTGGATACATTTGGGCTAATATGGGGTTGCCAGCCAACTTCGCACATGCCATTTTGGTTCATTATGGGGATCCTCGCCAAACCTACATAGGACACGCTGGGCCACTATGACAGCCTCTATTCTTTGCACTCCACTTTTGACCTATTATGGGATCTTTACCCCAAAAAATGCAAATTAGCAAACTTTGGGCTACTATGAGATGTTAGTGATAATATGGGATTACCCCATAATTCCCCACAATGGTATTTTTGAGGAATTAGATGGTGGTGGGGTGGGGGTGGGGTGGGGTGGGATTGTTGCTTCAGTGTAGCTAACTCTCTAAGGACATAGTCATGTTTGAAACAGTTGCCAGAAGTTCTGATGAAAGTGAAGAGATTGTAAATCCTCCCGTTCTTGTGTGTATGCGTGCACCTATTGATTTTGTTAATAGTGTATCTCCTTATTTAACAATAGAGATTTAGATTCGAAACTAACGGGGTGGGGGTACGGGGTGGGGATGATGTGATTACCATCGTACATGTGCGTAACAGGACGCAAATTTTATTCGATTCTCTTGTCGCAGATATTGTGTACGTATTAACTTCAGTATTATGTTTTAATTGCAAATTTACATTTAATGTATGTTGATACATAAAATGTAATTAACAGTACCATCACTGTTTTTACAGCGTGAAAGTTGGTCAACATAACCGTTCTGAACAGTTTGCCTAAACATTTGGTAAGTTTTCTTTACCCTTCTAAAATCTTCGCTATATTTTTGTGTTTAACACACTGTCAGGCCTATAATTTAGCCCGTAGGTTCTAAGAGGTATTAGTCTATAGGTATCTGAAGTGAAAGGGATTAGTATTTCACAGAAACATACTTATTTAAGTTGTAAGTCTTACGTATTGATAAAAAAATTCCAGAATACTCATTACGAATTTAACCTTTGAAAATTTACGTCCATAATGATTCCTATATCATCTCATTTTCTATGCACTAAATACTTGATTGACTTAAGTTCGGATCTGAAACACTATCGACTGAAAGAGATCATGATCTGTGTAGCCAGAGTTTTCTCTGTCATTCCGTCCGTCCATATTTACACACGTACATATACATACACTGATATTACAAGGGTTGCACATTGAGCAATCTATGCAGTATATACTAACTCTTTATGTGTGTGTTTGTGATTTAGATTTTTGACGTAGCTTTAACAATTTTTCAGTCATATCGCTACGATGTCTGCAGTGCAACAGTTTATAATGATGTCTAGCACTTGGGCATCATGCCTCAGACTTATAGCATGATGTCCCAACCAGTCACATTATCATAACACCAGGGCGACCAGTCCTAACACTAACCTCTCTTAATGCTGAGCGCCTAGCAAGGCAGTTTTAAATACCATTTTTATAAGCCTTTGGTATGATTCGGCCGGGTATCGAAGCCACGACCTACCGCATCTGAGGCGGACGCTCTAACTACTAGGCCACAGGAGCGGTCTACTAACTCTTTATATTTACGTACTAGTTAAACTTCAGACATGGGTAATATAAATTAGTAGTAAATGCTATTCGAAGAAGAAGAAACTAGCTTCGTGTAACACATTGCGCAAGCCTGGTGTTGAGCAGCTTTTTCTCCATTGAAGCCATAAAATCATGGCTTCTTCTCCCATACCTAAATTTTTAAAGAGATTAAAAGACTACAATTTGTGTCATTGACAGTGTAGTCACACTATACAGAAAACTTTTTTTTTAATCTTATTTCTTACCATGGCAGAGCGTACATGGCGATAAAGGGGTATCGTACGCTGCAACCTTTCTTTCTCGCTTAATATATCTGATTTCAAATATAAATACAAGGAGTCTTAATTGTGCGTGTGTGTTATTATTTATAAATACGACGAGTCTTATGATAAACAATACTTGTGTGAAGACTGACAGCCCAGTTGGTTACATGTGCGTAGAAAACGCAAAGAAAATGGTTATTTCCCCTTTTAATTATTAACGTAAATTCATCAAGTCTAATTAAGCACAAAACGAATTTCTTGCTATTTCAGATGCATATAGGCTAATTACTTATAAAACAACAAGCCGAAATTTGAGCTGAAAAATCATTCAGTACACACATATAGCTTTCTGTTTGAAAGTTATAACGTTTTTTGTTTGGAATGTCAAGAAAAGTATAGGAATAGGCAAGCCCTGCTGAGGGATTTGGCAGTCCATCTCTCGTGTACTTGTTATTCCAGTACCAACATACACATTCGTTTTCATTCTTTCTATCTAATTTGTAAGGAGGTGGTAGATAATTATGATAATACATTGAACTGTTCATTTCATTTTCCCTTGCTCACATATTTTGTTTCTTTATTCAACAAATTATTCATTGATACTTTGCTGTCTATTTCAGCATGAGAAGCATATGAAAAACATGTGGTCTACATTTCATATAGCAGTCTTGCTTTTTCTTCC
>JAECUM010010788.1:0-79375 GCA_016617855.1 Megalonaias nervosa | reverse complement strand
GTAAATTCTGGACAGATAGTGACAATTATTACAAACGTTTACGCTTCACGTTTTTGTAATAGCATATATGGACATGTTACTGTGCATCTTGCACAAATAGACCACATTATTTAAATGTTGGATGAAATGTCTATGCGAGTGTTAAGAACTGTGTTCATGTTGCGAGATTACAGAAAGGAGATACCGAGCTTAATGACTTTTTCACGTTAATACGTATCTTTATCTAGGCAGTCAAGAACTTAATCCCATATGAATTGGTTTTTACTTACTGTCTGATGGAATAATTGTGTGTTTTGTCGAAAGACGTGACAGATTAATAGCAATCAAGCAGAGAAGTAACTATATTATTCAAAACGAGTAGTTCCTTTAAATTTTATTACCATGTTTAATGTGTCGAAATTAACACATAACTTAAATAAAACCATTACCATTCTTTTCATATTTATCTTATTTCACTTCAACATGCTCATTCACCCGTTTATAGGAATTCATATTTTGTTTAGCTATAGATTTGAAATTTATTTATCGAATAGTTTGCTTTTCTTTGCTTTTATTTCATAAGCGCATTAGTTTTTAATTCTTAAGTAAATTAATTTGGTTTAGATATTTTGTCCGCTTTTATTTTCTTTCTATTTCAAAACGACTTATAATACATGTGAGTGTAATGTAAAATATGTATCCTGCTCAACTTCAATAATCTAATAACTCTGCTGCACTTTCCAAACATCATATTAAATATTTTAAATTTCATTCATTTATTACAATATTAATTGTTTCAATGAACTATTGGTTTATAACGGTTGGTCTAAAATTTATGTGCATCAAATGGAGAATATGTATCTATTGTGCATATATATTTTCTTTTCTGCTCATCTTCATATGCATTTCTGTTGAATTGGAACTATCTGAATGGCCAGTTTCTTGAAATTGTATTATCATAAGTATGTATGTACTTCCTTATTCTAACTATTAACAACGATGTTATCCATTAAAATTATAACCACTAGCATTGGAAATTTCTTATGTATTTGTGCATGACTAAAGAAATATTTCATATGTTCACTAGTCAAGGGTGCACTTTCGTAACTTATTAACACAGATCAGATGTTTCAGTGCGCTGGTGATTTCATTAGGACAAGTTACAAGGCACTGCATCGATCAAATCAAAATCACTGTTACATTTCACGTTTTCGGTGTCAGCAACATGACCTCCCACCGGCTATGCAGCGACATCCTGCCAGGTAAATAAGAATGAACACTTTTTACAAGTAAGTGCTTGTTAATGCATCAATATGATGGGGTTCGTGATTAAATTCTAGAAACAATTAACGACCTCGTGCTGAATGATTGTGGTTTCCGTCTCAATAAATTACGTAAGAATGAGTAGCATCTCATCCACAAGCTCTATCCGCTTGAGGAAGAGGTGCGTGCATCAAAGCTTTGAAAGGACAAAGTTCCTTCATCAACAGTCTTTGAGAAGTAAGTAATATCCTCTGTTTTCTCAAGAGAAGGTGCAGGTACTTCTACTACCATTACTACCACTCTGCTACTACTACTACTACTACTACTACCACTACTACTACCACTACTGATTATATTACTACTGCAACTGTTGCTACTATTGCTACTACTAGTAGTAGTAGTAACAACTTTAAAATTGAGACCATACGTATTATCTGTTCTAATACATTCCATAAAGAAGTAATGACACAATTTAATCATAATCTATAAGCAATATTTTATCGTTCCATTTTGAGTCATTTTGTCTGAGCAATTATAGTATTGTGAACTACTTTTTATGAATATGAGCGGATTGTGTGACTTTGTTGCCCTTGTGCATGTGTTCATCCATTCAGAAAAGTTACTTCAAATCATGATATATGATGTGGTTGGTTGTGTCTGTATAAGTGCACTACTGTTGAGAATTGTCATGCAGCCCATTATTTTGCATAAATTACCAGACTAAGATATGTAAGTTTCGGTACAAAATTTATAAATAGCCAGATGCCTATACAAGAAGGATAAAGTTTGAATGAGACCCTTGGATTTATGCTCAGCGGATAGAGAGTAGTCACCCCTTAATCATAACTAAAAACTATTGTGTGTGTGTGTGTGTGTGTGTGTGTGTGTGTGTGTGTTGCATTTTACAGGTAGCCACTCTATACCTATGTACACTTCTTGAGTATGAAAGGAGGAATATGCAGATAGTATCCGATTCTGTGTTTTTTCTTGCCGGAAAGAACTGCCCCTTTAAGGGTAAAGGTTTGTGTAGGGAACGTCAAATGGGGGGAAGGGGGGGGGGTCAGGTTTGTCTTTCACGCTCTAGCTGGTGAATTGTGCTTGCAATGGATTTTAGTAAAACGAAGTACAAATTTCGGGTTTTGTTAAACACCCAAATGCTTTTAAATTTTCCAGTCATTGAGACAAATTAGAAACGATTGGTTTGGAGTGTATATTTTGTCATTCATGCCTTTAAAACAGTGCTTATTTACCATTTTGCAGTCAATCTCTCTGATGGTCGAGATATGAACGGTATATGAAAGCACAGTAGACACTGGAATATGTTACATGACAGATTTTCTTCATCGCCGGAAAACACGTTTCAGAAGATGCATGTATATACAGCTTTATAAGGATGAAGTTACATGCAATATGTAAAGTTGTTGCAGATTGCTTTCCTACATTAAACCCAGTGGCGTCACTTGGGTTGGTGTCACCCACTGCGGTAACTCATGGTGTCACCCCCATGGACTTCCTTCCTGAACAAAACTTCAAACATGTTATAGTCATGTGCGGTAACTCATGGTGTCACCCCCATGGACCTCCTTCCTGCAAAAAAATTTAAAATTTTTATAGACATTGGTTTTGGAGTCACCCTCTCTGATGGTGATCACCCGGTACGGTCCACAGCCCCAGCACCCCCCCACCCCCACCCCCTAGTGACGCCACTGATTAAACCAAGAAGCAAATTTGTAAGATCTGATGTTATGAAAGCAGTTGTGAAGAGTATCTGTAAAGGCGATGGTCATGGTAACATCAGGTTAGGAGAATATTCAGAAAATGGCATTACATCATTTAGCCATTGAATTCGCTAAATTAGCTGTTACAAGCACAAAATATGATCTTCTAAAACTGAATAGCTATAGTTTTGCCACTGGTTCAAAAAGCCGAGTTAACTTTGACATTTGAATCTGTAACCTCTTTCAGTGTTTTGTAATCTATATGTAAGTATGGTGCTGGTACCGCTGTCACTGTATCTAAGGCATTCAGAATCATAGGTTACGGATCATTGTGGAGCGACTGTTGATGTACACAATCCTGAGATTCATTTTTATGCCCTACTGCTTTCGTAAGGGACAACTTGATTTATACATGACCATCCGACAGCTCTGTCCATACTGAAAAACGTGATGTTAGGATTCCCATAAAACCCATCAATATACGCAAATAAAAGATAGACTGATATAATGCTGTTGTGGTCATCTAAACAAAATATGTCTTCGATATATAAGGTTAGGATGTATTAATCACATCGTCGTGATTATCATGTTTTGGTCGTGTCTTTTTAAGACGAACAAGACAAACAAATCTGATATTTTAGCACACTGTTGGTGTTGTTCCTCTCTTGCTCTAAATATGTATGCATGTTTGTATGTACAGTGAAACCAGTAGAGACAAAAGTCCCCAATAAAACAAACTCCTCTTTCAAATGTCATATTATTTGTCTCCATAATCACCTTCTCAAAAAGTCCTCATTAAACACACAACCTCTCAAACACAAATTTTACTTTGGTGTCAATGGTTTTCAGTACTGATAGTTTTCACCTAGGCAGCTGATACTGATTTTACGTTATTATTCAGTTTGAAAGACATGTGTAAAACGAATCGAATGGTTTATCCTGAAAAACTTCGAATAATTTATATTTTTCCCAGGCGTTTCATACACTTAACTTAAAATGAGTTCATTAAGATATTTAATTGAGGAAACTGCTGCAGACAATAGTGCAATGACTTTGAAACAGCATTCCGATATTGGGTGATTATGCCTTTACTATTCATGAAGCTATGAGGCTGTCATGTGTTATTATGACAGTTACGTGTTCCGTATATAAAGATCAAATAGATAAATGTAACTAAATAACACAATAGTGATAGAGTTTTGTTTATATTCTTTTGCCAGTTGTTTGCATTATTCGAGAGTGACGTTTTTGTCTGAATGGGATTTATTGCAGACGTTTTGGCTCTTGAAAGTAAACATTCAATGCAATAATTACACGCTCAATACATAGATGAATACCTTTGAACGACGGTAAAGTTTATAATCATCTACAATAAGAAATAATGTCTCCCTTGACAAGCTCCTTGTGCATACATTGAAAATTGTTTGCAAATTAGGAACAAGTTGTTGCTTACTAGCAGAAACATCTCACGGAAAGAGAAATTGGCTGGAATTTGCAACATTTAAATTGGCTTTTCATTCCTGACAGGCTCTGCTTGTGAGAATAAAATTAAACATAAAATCTTTGACCATATACACATTTTTAAATGATTTGAACTAAGAAATAAATTGATCTTTTATAGTTATTTTCTAAAATTGCATTGTGCAATGTTGATTGATAAAACATATGTTCCCAGACTATGAACATGTTGAATCAACTGTTGTGCCTTTAACCCCCTGAGGGACATAAAAGGACAAAGAAGCCAACGAAATAACAGCAATTTGAAATAGATACTCATGATGACGCTTTTTATATCTGTATTTAGTTTTGGTTAAATGTAGATATCTTTATTAAGTCATCTCAGATGACAAATAAAAGCGTGAAAGGATGAACAAAAAGTTGGCATTTTTTTCTAATACTGAATTGAAAAGAATTTTTTTTTTTTTCTAGAAATTTATGACTGCACCCATTCAACAGACATCTTGCACGTTGGGAACATTTTATATATTCCAAGCAAAGATTGCTGCAGTTCATTAGATGAAAATGCAATCGTTCCCATCATGCATGTCTTGGTAGATTACATTTATTGTTTGACGCTATACAGATCATGTACCCACAGCTATATTTCTGATCGACATATTGATAATGCTTTGAACTAATTAGACTACACAATAATGGACATAAATGAAAATAAACCAGAAAATAGGATGCGCATTAGAGCACATTCATGGAAAGTCCATTCCTCATTTGAAGAAAAGGAATAACTAGTTACGAGAAGAGGCATTGGCTGTAGATGTGATCACGAATGAGCTTGCATATGCTGCTGTATTTGATGGAATGTCCTAAATAAGCGAATATGGTACACGCCAATATACACACAGACAAAGTTATTTTGTAAACTTTGTTGTAATGGTATGAATTTCATGTTTTTTTTTCATAAGTTCAAAATAAACTAACTTGTCGGAAGGAATAATATAAATCAGTGTTTATACAAAAGTATTATCTTCTGAAAGCTTTTATTTGAAAAAACCACATTTCTTCATCTCTGTCATGTTGTTATATTTAGTCTTAATGCAAGTGCATGTGTTTTACCATACAATAACCTCTAAACAGGCCTCCGAGCGTATCTGCGTTTTTGCCCACAGCATCACTGAGTGTAATTCAGTGAGCTACATTAGGCTTGAACAGATGTAATGAACACTGATTATGTATTTTCCAGTCTCTATTCGTTACAAAATTACAAACGTACGATGCCTGAGTATGTGGGCTGAAAGATTGTCAACAAATTGCAATACATTCCCCACAATTAGTTTTGATTATGCCTTCAAGTTGTATACCTTTTAGAATAATCTGGTAATATGTGCATCAATAAATACACATGAATAATAGCTTCTTCATTTCCTTTTTGTTAAGCAAAGCCGGCGATTTTTTCAGCAAAATACCTATCTTTTAGGCAGGACGTTTCTTTGCCAATAATAGACCTCTTCTTTTGGTGCCAGCATATCACGAATGTACAGAATAATAGCGCGAGGTCACAATGATTCACCAGAGTTAATGAAATTCGCGAAATTTACTGAGCAATTTTATGTCCTACATGTTTAGCATTCACATTCTCGTAGTGTTTGACGAATTGTGATCATTCAAAACACATTCGATTTCTTTTGGGGTAGTATCCGCTGATCATAATTCATATGACGTAATCTCCTGGATAGGACGTTGAGGATACGTGTCCATATTAGTCCAATGTTATCATTGAAAGCCAGTCTGGCGGCCGCAAACGCATACAATTCATACAGTATCTTCTTTAAGATAAAATTAAATAAAATAAAAGTCTCTGCATTCGTCATTGGCTTGATTCAGAAGTGCCGAATTTCTCACCTAAACTCTAATGTTTTGCAATGCGTGTTATTTATTGTGTCGTGATGTCTGTACAAATATGTGCAGTGTGGATTCCAAACTTCTGAATATGTTTTATTTCAGGTTGTACTGCCACTTTCTGTGCAATGCAATCCTGAACATTCCACATTTTGTACACGGACGGAGAGCTTGTAGACTGTGTTTTAAAAATGTTGCGGCTTTTTTTATTGCATAATATAAATTGTGATTATTTGCTAGTCTTCATCTCAGTTTTACCAGGTGTTCCAGCAGTTCGGCAGAAGACCTCCTTTTCTGTTTGGTAAATATCTTTGAGGAAGAGTTGTAACTGATACCAACCAAGTAACAAAATCATACAGGTATATAATTTGATAAATTTAACAAAGCTGATGAGCTGTATATCAATAAGCATATTCATGTATAAGCCTTGGATTTGTATTAATATTCTCTGCCTGAAATTGCGAAGAACATCCCAAGGTTCTTTATATGTATGTACATACAATTCTTACTTCATCGTTGGTTTATACATGGATATGCTGGTCATTAAAGATCCAGGTTCAGAAACAAATAGAGACCTGCTTTTATTTAACATCATTGGAGGAGACTTCGTTGAGAGCATGAATCACATATTTTGGAGACATATATCAAACTTACTGACGGTAAAATAGTGTATGCCTAAAACACACTGAACGAATGAGTGGTTTAAACTATACGAATATGATCTAATAATTTTGTAACCATGAGCGCTATATAGAATTAAACATTAGAATGCATTCTGCTGCTAAAGAAAAATATATTCAACGACTGTATTTACTTGCTTACATTTATCATAATGAGACAAGTTGATATATTTCTCCAGTTCATTACCTATATGCCCTACAGATTTACATTTGGAATTCATTGAATGTTGAGTCGTTTATTGTAACATTCAATGCTATAAAACTTCCCAACTTTTAGACAAATAAATTTGATCTAAGTAGGGATTTAACACACAAACGTATTGTAGGGATTTAACACGCAAACGTATTGTAGGGAGAAACAAAAAAGAAACGTTTAACAGAGTAACAGATACCTTGTTCAAAAGAAAAACACAATCTCTCATAATAGATTACTGTTTATAGATATTGACAAACTTCAAGAAGATCTGAGGTACCAAGTGAGCAGACGAACATAACACAGGACATGCGCGATAATTTTCAGAACACGCAGATAACAACAGAATGTAATAAAAATTATAACACTCTGGGACATTTCACAAGACATCTAAGCGTGAACCCGGTTGGAGTTTTCTTGCACCAGAAGAATAATACAACCTAAGCATTGACAGTGCGTCTCTATATCCAGCAGTCTGCATGGAACGTGCATTGATTCCTAGAGATACATATGGAGCAAACAGTTTTCGTGATGCCTACACAATCATACGTAATACAGAATTCCATATGACGCTTTTCGACACCGGATATAACATAGCGTACAAACTGTGACTGTTTCGGCTAATAAAGCAATTATTCCACTGTCACGTTCATGGACTTCAAATGAGTACAGATGAATCTGCCAATAGCATGGATGGAATTGGTAACAATTCACCAAAAGACAATCAGGTCAAAAATGGGAACCAGCCTGGAAATGGGTGAATATAAAATAGAGTATATATTGGTTTGGCTGGCCAGGCTTGGTTAATAACATAAGTTATGTTTAGGAAAAACAATGTTGTGAGAGCTTATCCAAGTTATGATGAAAAAAATAGAGACATTGTTTTATTGATAGAATTTTCGTCCGTTCACAGTTTTGAGTTCGCAATAATCATTACTGAAATTTTCACCTGACTTTGGTGCGGAAATGAAAGCACATGTTTCAGATACATGTAGGTCCGGAAGATGCAGAGGTTCATATCCTTTTCTATAAACAGAAGCTGACATCAAGGTTTCATCTATTCTGATAAATATAGGTTTGATCGTGAGCACTCAGAAATTTAAAGTTCATCATCATCATCATCATCATCATCATCATCATCATCATCATCATCAATCCCTTAACCAAAAACGTCGATGGGGCACCACAGTTGACTTTACAACCAATTCTCTCCATCTTTCCCTGTTCTCTATTGCCCTTTGGGAATCTACAAATCACATGCCTGTCCACTTCTTAATGTTGTCTTCCCACCTCTTTTTCTGTCTGCCTCTTCTTCTGCACCATCTCACTGTGCCTTGCAAGATTGTTTTTACCAGTCCAGATAATCTTGAGGCATGACCGTACCACTTCAGTTTGCGCTTTGTTACAGTGATCAAGAGGTCTTCATAGGATCCGATGGCTCGTTGGATCCTGTTGTGGATTTCTTCGTTGGTTACATGGTCAATGTATGAGATCCCCAAGATCTTGCGGTAACATCTCATTTCGAAGGTTTGAATCCATCTTTGTAGATCTGATGTGAGCTTCCATGTTTCACAAGCATACAGAAAGATAGATATGACAATTGAGCGAATCAGCCTCATTTTGGAACCAAAAGTAATTTGGGTATCTTTCCATATTGGTCTCAACCTTGTTATTGCTGCTGTTATCTGGGCAATCCTGCAAAGTAGTTCTGGTTTGGAGCCCTTATCTGTGATAATTCATCCCAAGTATTTGAAGCTTGTGACTCCAGCTTCTGTCCACCGACCTTTATTTCTGCACTGATGCCACTGGTGTTGTTTGTCATCAGATTGTTTTTTTTTTGCGGCACTAATCTCCATACCTTATGTTCTGGAGGTTGTGTCGAGGCGCTCAACCTGCTAAACCAACAATATCATCTGCGAAGCGAAGGTTAGTGATTGTTCATCCTCCGATTCTGACAGTGCCCTTGTGGTCATGCAAGGCATCCTCCATGATCCTTTCCAGGAAAATGTTGAAGAGTGTGGGTGACATTATACATTTACTCATTAATTACATAACATGACAAGGCTGGTAACATATTTCAGTGTTAAATTGAAGTGAGATAAATGGTTATATTAAAAGAAGTGACTCTTATTAGACAGCATTATTGTAATATTTTTTCTGATTTTCTTAAATAAAGCTAAAATATTTAAATGTTGCCTGAAATTCACCATTGCTCTTTAGGTGAAAATGAAATTGCAATATAATTTAATATTCATTAATGTAATCTTTGACAAGCAGAACTGTGCACATTGCATACTTATGCAATTAACTACTATTCCTAGGCATGTCAAGAAAATCAAAGGTGCATATAGGACATTCGGTACCAAATTTATGGAAAAATGGGAACCAGCCTTGAAATGGGCGAACATAAAATAGAGTATACATGGGTTTGGCTGGCCAGGATTGGTGAATAGTGTATGTTATTCTTTTAGAAAAAACAATATTTTGAGAGCTTATCCAAGTTGTAATGAAAAAATAGAGACATTGTTTTATTGATAGAACTGCCGTCCTTTAACAGTATTGAGTTTGGAACACTCATTACAGACATTTTCACCTGGCCCTTTGGTGTGGAATTGAAAGCACATGTTTCAAATACATGTAGGTCCAGAAAATGTCGCGTCTCATATCCTTCTCTTTAAAACGAAGCTTACATAAAGGTCTCGCCTATACTTACAAATGTAGTTTGATCATGAGCACTCATCAATTTAAATTATTGAATTATTTTTAATAGCATGGTGTTTGTATAGGTTTACTATGGGAACTGAATTAGCACTATGAGTCCTTAAATTTAGTTTGATTATGCATATATAGGACGTAATTCGTATATGAAAGAATTTACAAGGAACACATAAGGATGGAGTACGTCCGAACAGTACGAAAAGATAATGTCAATTTAACTGTCACAGCTATAAATGCTGCAGCTATATTATTATAAACCTTATAGCTGGAACACAGTGGATTGCATTTCCTGGATTTTAAGAATTATTTTCTACAATCACTATTTTAGACCAATGCCAAAGGATAGCATTACTCAAGAAAAGGGCTAATCCTATTTTCACTTGAATACTATTTGTATAGCATTGGGAAATGTTGAATGTCTGACTTCTCCAGTGCCTCCTGAAACGCATGCCAAAAAGTTCACAATTCTTTTAATATACATCACAGCTACCTAAACAGTCTCTGTTTTCCTTAGCAAGTCACATTAGGTACATTTCAGCATGATTCAAGCCTCTTTATGTGCTTATAAAGTCAACATGCATGGGGGAAACGATTATCGCTTCCTTCTTTTCTAATTTGCCAATGGTGGCCATGCCTGAAGTAAACTAAGTATACAAGGATGAAGCAGCAGAGAGGCTGAACCCTACAAAGGTTTAGGAGGGTCCGTTTGCAAAAATAAAGGTTCCTATAAAAGCTGAGAATAAAAGTCAACAACGTCAAACCGAAGACTCTAACCGAAAATATTTCCATACGCGGGGGAAAACATACCGCAATAACGAAATCATCCGGGTTAGCTTATTTATGTTACTCCCCATTGACGTATGTTTTTTTCATCATTTAGGCATGTTCGTTTGCGCGTCGCACACACACTCGTTGTCGTTCAGTCTCTCTGCTGCTGTGTGGGTTTGACTTAATTAAATCATTATTATACAAATCATGGAATCTCATACAGCTAGATCATCTCTACAGCGACTAGGATCAATTAAAAAATATATCCCTGCTCGTGATTCTGTCAAACAAATATTACAAGAACGTCAACAAACACAGGAAGATTCTGCCGAAGAAACAAAACAGTTATTTAAACCGGTTACAGTGGCTACCAAAGGTCTTCTTCCCGCGTTAGAGCAAACCGCTACAGCAACTGGAAAAATAGCAGAGAGAACTAAGAAAACAAGAAAGATTCTAAGAGAACTTCCAGGTGAAATAGCTGTTGCTCAGCCAATGCGAGAAATACTTGAAGGTATTGACCAAAAGGATCATACACTAGAACCAGAACTAAAACCAAAACAAGTAAGGGCCAGAACTGAAGTGAATGATAAATTTACCGAAAGAGATATTTCCTTCATACAAAATATTGAAACGGTAAGATTACCTGCGCTTGCTGTGCACAGCTTTGATCAGAGAGAAAAATTTATAAAACTCGAGTACTCCCGATGATAATGTAAGTCGTGAAAACTGGTACAAATGGATATTTCGCACACACCACGGAGTTGATCAGGCCCGAAATAATGATCGAAGATATATTGCATTTGATGATGGAATAAAATATTATCTCAAACAGTTACAACAACGACAACAACAACAACGACAACAACTCCAAACAACAGGTAAGGAAAAAGAATGGCAGGATTCAAATTCTTTACCCGGCGCCACTGGAAGTGGTATTGGTACAGGTACCAGGGGAAGTGGTCTTATTACCTCATGTCCCAATAACACTCTTGCCGATGTTAAACAATTAGAAATTCTGATTGGCTAAAAACGAGCTGTTAATAATTCCCCAGAAATCATTAATGAAGCAGCTGATATTTGTCAGAGATTATTTACAGGCGGTATCATGGGTATTAATGTTCATCGATCCTTCGTTGATGAAATCGTCGATGATTACCACAGTGATTAAGAGTATTGCGTGTGGCTTAATTAAATCATTATTATATCAATAATGGAATCTCACACAGCTAAACTAGCTCGACAGCGACTAAAGGCAATTGAAAATATCTCCCCGTCCGTGATTCTGTCAATCAACAACTACAAGCTCGTCAGGAATCTCAAGTGCAATTTGCAGAAGGTGCAGAACAATTATTTAAACCGGTTACGAAGGCTAACGAAGATCTTCTTCCTGCGTTGGAGCAAACAGCTAAAGCAACCGGAAAAATAGCAGAAAGAACTAAAAAGACAAAAAGGATTCTGCGAGAACTTCCAGGCGAAATAGCTGCGGCTCAGCCACAAATACAAGAAGAAATACAACAAGTACTTGAGAGCGTTGACAAAGTTCGTGAGAAGGTGGATGATGTAAGGAATCTTGTTACGCCAAAACCAAAACCAAAACCAAAACCAAAACCTCCAGCTCGAATAACCAATGAGAGTCGTAGGATACTTCGAGAAAACGCTGTAGCTGTTGCCGCAACAGGATAGCCACATCGTGATAGATTATTGGATCCAGACATCGTCATTGGCGTTGCCATCGATGGCTGATATACCCATGTTAGAGAAAGAAAGAAATATAACTGCTAGTCTGATAGCAGGAAGCAGTCTTCGTGTTGGACGATAACAAATATAATAAAATGTTCAAGCGCGTATCTGATCCCGCACTCGACACGGACGCACCATTCCTCAAGGATGAATCCATACGCGATTATCAATATTATTCTTATGATGCACGACAACCAAATCACCGTGGAAAAATCGAATTACAAGTTCAGGATACAAGTAGATATTTCTTATCCGGGGAGGCATTTACTGAGGTCGAAGGGGATAATCTGAAAACAGATAATACTGCATATGACGCTGGTGCTAGAGCTGGTTTTGTCAACAAGGGTATCATGGCGTTATTTGACAGCGCTACGTATACCATTGACGGAAGAAATATTGAATCTATTCAGAAAGACGTTGACGTTGCCACAACGATACTTGGTCTTGCAAGATACAGCGACGATTATTCAAGATCATCTGGTCCGTCAATGATGTTTGCCAAGGATACTTCTGACCTCCCTGACAACAGACAATACAATATAAGACGACCAAGAAACAACACCAACAACGCTGATGCTGATGTGGAAAACATGATTATTAACGTTAAACCAGAATTCAACTTAGGATTCACAGCACGTCTATTAATGTTACATGGTGTGAGAAAGGGGTTTTCATGTGCAATTCTACTATCACATATTTTTGGATTTTGCAGAAATGTCAGAAAGGTCATTTTCGGAGACAAGCATACCGTTGTACTTGTAAGAAAAGCTACCGACGATGATGCAATATGGCTCACGGAAGGAGATAATCCAACTGCAACCGCGGCACTTCATGGAAAAGTAATACAAACAAAACTTGCCAACAATAACCCATCACTAACCGAAGAACAACGGCTACTTTCCTTTATGGGCAACGGCTGCAAATCAACATTATCATGGTTGACAACAACTACAGATGCGGTGCAGAGTGCCATTAATGGTTTATTCACATGGCAGATAGCATCACAGCAAGGTGTCTCAGCACCGCGACATATATTAATTGCGTTCCAAAATGCTGCACGAGTAAATTCACAAATACACAGTACAAGGATATTTGACCAACTCGGTGTTTCTGAAGTTTCGTTGAGGATAAATGGACACCAAGAACCCTTCGAGGATATATTACTGGATTTTCCTAACAATTATGTTGCACGTGCATATCATCGTTTAATGACATTTATGGGGCGTGATCAAAATATTGATACTGGTCTACAAATATTACAGCTAGATTTTATAACGCGGTATCCAATCTACTACTTTTCACTGGAAAATTTGGATTTAGTTAGGCAATCTGTCGTTGATATACATTTTCGAGCTTGCGTAAACAAAGGAGCAATTGACAATTACATAGCAATCGCTGTTATATTATCCGATAAAACGATGCTACTTGAAGATGTTGGTGGACGAATGAGAGTCATCGATGCACCAGTCGAAAACATGTAATTAAATAGACCATGATATTATAATGTCATATCATCACGTTAATGTTACTCTGACTCCTGGTAAGATTAAAAAGCTACAATCAATATCGAAAAAGAATTCGGGAATGATAATATTACTGAAACGAGGACAGATCTCAGGTGGTCCAAATAAACTATCACTGACAGAACGTCAACCCAGGCACTTCAATAACGCCAAACGATCAAAGTCCGGCGTACGACTTGATCTGTCAGCGGGTGCCATTAGCGACATTGCAAAGACAGGTGGTATATTTCCACTTCTCGCAGCTATACCAGCGTTGACAGCCGCTGCAGCTCCAGCTGTTGCAAAAGCTGCTGCACTTGGCGCAGTTAGAACTGCCGCTGGAATGGCATTAAAGAAAGCAACAGGAAAAGGAACAAAAAACTCCCCCCCCCCCAAGAAAGGGAAAGGTCTAAGACTGCCAGGAACTCCTCGTTCATAGTACGGAAAAGGTCTAAGACTTCCCAGGACACTTCGTTAAACGCAAAGCGTCTCCTTCCCATATCCAATTTTGATTTACTTGATGCTGCTGAGAGATTAAATATCAAAAACGTAAGAGGTGTTTTTATGCGCGATCAATTACCAAAACAACCAAATCGTGTTGAGACCGGTATCATTAATCTCGATAGAAGTTCTGGTCCCAGTGCTCATTGGGTTGTATATGCGATTGATCACGTGGAATTGTTTATTTCGATTCGTATGGACTGGCACCACCGAAGGAATTTTTTAAATATATCAGCGGCGATAAAATCGTTGGCGATAAATCGCTGTGCAAAACACTCCTGTATGGTATTCAACATTACCAACACAAAAAATAACCGATCCACCAAAATGTGGACCTGAATCACTCGCTGTACTCGACGCTATTTCAAAATCTTCCCATGCACCTCATAAAGTTGTAAGTGATTATACGAGTTCTGTTGTAAATAATCGCTAATCGTATAATGGTTGATATTTATGGAAGATCCTCTATCAAAGACAAGAAGAAACAAGATATCGATTTGTCGGAATTCGCTACAAAAGATGAACTCGCCGATATTATGAACTTATCTGGAGTTGACCGAGATGATGTTGTCATTTTTCAGGATAAATACGGCATTATAAAAACGAGTAACATTAAATGCATCGACATAATTCGTAGAGCTCTCGGTGCTACCACGGATAATATTCCAGTTTTTACTGACGATGGTAGAATCAGAGACTCAAATATATCATTTATAACTATCAGAGATGAAATTAAAAATAGCGTTGCTGATCGTGTAAAATCCACCGGTGATACAATGACAGGTCAACTCAACATGAACGGAAACAAAATAGTTGTTTTAAGACAACCAACAGGTGACGAAGAAATATGTGGCTGAGAAAGATACGTGCATCGATGACAAATTATATACACTACGAGCCGAGTATGGCGTTCACGCAAATATGTTTTTAAATACTCGTAGAAATTTCAAAAACTTTATAAAATCGCAAATGATTTCTTTGGACGTCCAATGGTTGTCGACACAAAACTCTCTGAATTTAATACAAAACTAGAAGATATTGTCAGTGGAATTCCTAATATCGTTCAAAAGATTAATCTGATTAAAATTCCTCACGCCGATGGCAGCGCCATTGTCAAAAATATCATATACACAATATCATCAGGATCATCAACATGATCACAGCAAAATAACACTATCAAACATACCGCGGAAGTCACTGGTGTGTATAGGCTGTCTGTGTTCAGCGCTGCAAAATTCAGGATATTTAGCACGTATTCATGGCGTCATTCGACTGATAATTTTTCTGGAACCGTGTCTATTGTATTAAATAAAGATGGCGAAGAAATATTTATACTGGAACCATCTGATAAAAAAATAACCGCAGCGTCTTACTGGTGGTGTCTGGAATTTGTCGCTGAAATACCTCAATTGATTACTTAATTTAATGATAACGTCATTAAGTATAATGATTTTACCAACATCGATGGCTTTTTCATTGTCATCGACATCAGATCTGAATATCGTAAACAAATTCAGACACGAGCAAGCGTGTTTGTTGCAGACCCAACGAAAAAACATCATTGAAGAGTACACAATAAAAATTAAAAAAATACCGTAGGCGTATCGTTGCTACTGATATAATTGTTTATTCTGCATCTGCGATCTTCGCTGGAACAGCAACTATAATCGGACCATTGTCAACCACATATATAATGGCACCAATAATAGGAATTGGTGTTGCAGTTATAACCGGTATTGCTGGTATTCGTAATATAATTCCAAAAAAGATATCTACGTGTGCGGCTGACAAATTACATGAATATCAAATATTGTTATCGGCGGCAACAAACGCACATGCCAAATTATCATCACTGATATCATCAGGTCTCAATGATAGAGTAATATCAGATAAAGAATTCGCAGAAATGATTAAGGTTCACTATGACACCGACAAAGTCAATTTACTTTAAAATCAAATAAATAATAATAATAATAATAATAATATTATCAACGATAACATCGCAAGAACTCCTCCAACAAATCGTCGCTAATACAACACCGTCAACAACTACGATGATATCAACGAGTTCAACTAATCCTGAATTCGATATTGTTTTTCCATCAGCGATTCCAGCAAAAGACATCGCATTAGTACAATAGCGAGTATATCACAGTTGGCCAAATATAAGATCAAAATCATTTGGTGGAATACCCGCAAAATAAACCCGATGGAACACCAGATTGGCAAGTTGTAGGTATTCCTACGGGCAGTTATCAAATAGAACAGATTAATGATGAGTTCCAGCGCAAAATTAAATCTATCACAGGAAAAGAATCTAAAATCGCTATTACGGTTCATGAACCAACATTATCAGCTGCGATAGAAATATAAACGCCGGATTATTCCGTTGATATATATCAATCATCGATCAGAACTGTGCTAGGGTGGCCAGAGGTGGCACCTGTTTATGAGGGACCTCCAGAACCTAAACGAGCTGATTATGTTTCAGATAAAGGAATATTTTTAAAATTTCCAATATATCGAAGAGAATTTCCATGGATGAGAGGATTTACGGCGAATGCAGTAAACACTTTCACCGCATCTACCGGTGAAAAACTTTCTGAATTCATTACTCCAATTTTTATTCTTGACAGCGATACAAATTGGGTCCTCAACGATGATATTTATAAGTTTTATTCCAATAATATTAAATCCGAAGACAAACGAGAAAGCGATAATCTCCGAAACTTATTTTTCAGTTTAACGCAATATTACAATGATGATATAAAGCAGCAGATCATTGAAACTATACAACATTTAAACCAAGTTGCATCAGACCTTGAATATTTAAATAAAATCATCGTCGAAACAGTGATTACCAAAAGTGTAATTACTCCACCCGTTTATCCATACCAAAAAATAAATCACAAACAATTATTTCATGATCATTTTAAAACCGGAATATAACTGTGATATTTTAAGAAAATCAGTTAATGATATAATCGATGAATACTTTCCAAAGATCGTCGATTCATGGAGAAAAATATCCCCACCGGCAATTATTCTCAGGCATGACAATGATCTATACCGCGGTGGTCGTCATGTATCAGCAGGTGTTGCAAACATCACATCGACGATTGCAGTTAATTTGGTGTGTGACGCCATCGATGGAAGTGATCTCACAGACGTTAAAAAATTCACCCTGGCACAAGAAGGATATATTCTATATTCATTTACCACCGAGGTACCCCTCGGGCTTTTAATTGTGTCAGTGCACGTTAACGCGGTTTATCTGCGATGTCATAATCCGCTGTTGTCACGGATACATTTTAGACTTATTGACCAAGCCGGACACTTGCTTGACCGACGGCAGGAAATTCTGGCAATAAGTTTGTATGTACGCCCATAGAGCGTCATCGTAGAACTCCAAGATCGTCAACGAATTAAAATTACACGAATAAATATAATCAATGATGAAGTCATTGGGAATAATTGCAGAGATTAAAAAATTAACCCTCGCACAACAATTGATGGTGCGCTATTATTGTCTAAACAAAATTCGTAAAAAGATTATCGTTGACGTCATCGATGTGGTAAAAAATTCTGAATTAATAAAAAAAATCAAAAATCTGAATCTGAATTTGAATCAGAGTCTGAATTTGAATCAGTATCAGAATCTTAATTTAAATCTGTATCAGAATAAAAATCGGAATGAATCTGAATCTACGTCAGAATAAATCAGAATGAATTTGAATCTGCATCAGAGTAAATCAGAATGAATCAGAATCACCAACGACAACAACGACAAAATCACAATCGCCGGCGGGTATTCATCCCACCGATGATTTTTTTCCCAACTAATTTTTAAAACGCGGAAGGTAAAATGGGGGTCGATTATCTAATTGGTTCTCTACATGATTTTGAAAAATGTTGTCAAAAAGATCGATTTTGGATAAAATATTTATTAGAAAATAGTCAAAACTCCGTCGAAAATCTGTCGAAAATTGTTTCGACGGCAACATTTTCCAACATCATTTAAAGAACCAATTAAATAACCGACCCCAATTTTACCCATCCGCGTTTTAAAATTAGTCGAAGAAAACGACTAAAATCGTCTAAAATACGACCAAAATCAACGAAAATCGACTAAAAAAAAACATCAAAAACGACTAAAAAATGAAGAATTTCATCGATGGTCAGTAACAGTAAAAAATTTTTAATATAATTTCATTTTGTTGTTGTTGTTCATGACAGATCTATATCACGCTGAGAGTTTCATCGACGTCGTTCAGAAAATCATTATAACTAAAATAATCTGCGTAAATATATTATAATCAGAATAAAAATAAATAAATAAAAAAAATAGCAAAAGAGAGTATCTGACGAGCAAGTTGAAGGACGTCGGATATATATCTTCGGGGTAATTGTTATATTTGTTTCTCATTGTAACTTTCCTTCTCATTGCAATTATTGGATCGCTAAGCGCGATTGGGGTAATAAAAACACACCGTCGGCGAACCCCTGGTGTTTTGAGGTTCAGGGGTGTCAGGCGAGTTAAACCTGGAATTAGATTATTTTTGCAATCTTACAATCACCCGTACACAAGTATATCCCATCATCAACTGCTCGCAGTGAGATATGCTTGGTTTTTTTTACCTGTGTATTGTAAGAACTCTTTTTTTTACAATCTTACAATCACCCGTACACTGTATAAAATCACAATTATTGTAAACTGTAGCGTGGGTTTATTTTAATTTCCAGGCACACTTCATAAAATATACTGTATAAAATATCTGCATTCGATAATCACACATACATTTCCTGCACAAGATGTCATTCGCGAGATTATAACATACATGTAGGTCTGTATGTACAACTATGTGTTCTCTGTCTAACAGGTAAGAGCTAAAAATGACTTACCTGTATTTTGTCCTGTTGTGAGAAACAGTAAAAAAAAACAATCGCAGAACAGTCATATAATTTTACCCACTTGCAAGAGGGGCAACTGCTTAATTACTCTAGCGGAGAAGTCGTTGCTTGAAGGAGTTATCTCAATTCGTCATCTAATATGATGGGCACATAGCAAAATGATATCTTTTGGTCAAATTGTTTCGAACACGCCTATTTGTATATTTTATCTGCGACACGTTGTACTGAATATCAAAATATGTTCCAGTTGCAATCATTGATTGAAATATTATTTCTTGGCCAGTCTCCATATTCAGAGACTTAACAACACTCTTTCCAACTATTTTCTGCATACCAGTGCCCCCTCGGACAGAATTCTGACTCTGTGTAATAGCTTGTAAAATCGATAAAGAATTATGTTTTGGATTCCCATCAATATGATCGATCACAAGTCGATCCTTGATTATTTCCTAAAAACATTCGCAGATGAATCTATGAGATAAATGTCGTTCTTTTACAGCAGTAAATCTGAAATAACCAGCATTATCAACGCCTACTGCATTTCTTTAGTCGACAATTCCTGATGACACCATCACGAGATGCTTCATAATTGGTCATGGTGGGATGTTTCATAAATTCATTTTGCTCCATTTGAAAATCTGGCGAGATAGTCTTCGGCGGATTTATGGGAGACTCAACATTTTTTTAATCATAATATCGTTTCAGCTTTCTGTATATTTTACCATCACATTGCACATACAACTGCATATTTCCTCTGACCCCAACACCACATTTCAAACATGGTTTTGGTCCTACACTTCCACGTCGAAACCTTTGCATGTGGCGACGACAGAATTCATTCACGCATGCGCGGTTACACGGAGTTGTAAATCCAATCATTAACCAATTGCAATGATTCTTTGCTTAAGTTGAAGTTTAATTAAACACATATTTGCCTTAATTATAATATGGAGGAATTCACGAGATTATCCGCAATTAAACCTTCTAGAGCTAGATTTGATCTTGACAAATTCAATAACTTCGTAATCGGGAAAACAAAGTTTAGTTTTTCGATGCAAGATCTGGCTTTGATGAATAAAGAAATAACTGATCGTATCAACGAAACCAAGAAGGAATTTCGCGACGATGGTGCAGTTAATACGTGGTCAACTTTCAGAATCATATTGCTGAAAGGTGATAACGATGGTAGAATGAATGACGAGCAATGAAGGAAAATTATTAACCACCTCGATGATCAGCGACATAATATTCTGATAAAATTTATTATACAGACAGACGACGACGTTTGAATTATCGGTGACAAACGTGACCTTGTCCGCGTGACCGTTGGAAGTAGCATCGGCACGTTGAATAAAAATTCCAAACCAGGAACATTGACTGGTATTGACAAACCATATTACGAACGAACGTATCCTGTGACTGCAGTTGTTTATGCGTTATATCTGTCAAATGATAAACCTGACGTCGATGATCTCGCGCCGATGAAACTGTCATCAACAACGACAAAGCCGTCGTCGGGGATAAATTGTCTAGCTGAGCGAGTTACAAAACAATTCGCAGCAGCGGTACGTGGAAACGGTTTAAAGGATCATCGACGTGATAAACTAAACACTTGGGCGGAGCGAATGAGAGATACCGGAGCTTCTATCAGCGATGTTGCTGAGTTAGAAAATATATTTAGATTTCCGATTACGGTGAAGACGCTCACCGGTGAGATTTTATAGAAACCGATATACACAAAAAATGGAACTCCGATAACAATTATTGATCATAACGAGCATGCATGGACGTCCGCGGTGATGATATTTCCACGAAAGAGAGCAGTTACATTTTACGACTGCGTTATATTTGATTTTATCAAGGATATCAGTAAGAGTGACCTTGTATCTGTTGGTTGTTTCAAAGTTCCGATGATGAAAGTAATGATCAGTTTGTGCGGCCTAGCGGAGAAATTTATCGTGCAGAATCACTCCACGAAGAAATGAAAAATCTTGCTCTGAAATACACGAACGGTGATGAAATCACTGTCGAACAATTAGCGAATAACTGTTTTACCGTTCCATGAGTTGCTGTTCACTTTGCTCAGGAGAAAAATTCATGGAGATTTACAAGATGGGGGGGGGGGCCGAGTGGCCGAGTGGTCTAAAGCGCTGATCGTTACAGATCACTGCCATCTCACCTCTGTTTACGTGAGTTCGAGCCCAGGCTCTGCTAACGTGGGTACGTGAGAAAGCCTGCCAGTAACTTCTCGTGGGTCGGTGGTTCTTCCCGGGGTTTTCCAGGGTTCTTCCTCCACCATTAATACTGGCCGCCATGTATAGCATATCTTGTACTGAAAAATGGCGTTAAACCCTATAACAACAACAACAACAACGACAAGATCGGAATTTCCCGTTGATGCACAGCTAAGCTGCGTCGAATACAGACACGGCGGATTATGGAATAATAAATACGATTATAATATCAGTTGACATGGTAGCGTGTTATCCTGGAAGTTTTCTTGGATACGAATAGTGTTCTGAATACTTTAAAAGATCTGGTCACCCAACACACGAGATGACAAGAGTTTCGATAAATGGACCTTTGCCAGATTTTGATCTGACTGGATTCGCCTGTGTGGATTCATTGAATTTGCACGAAATCGCCATCAGATTTTTTATGCGTGGTTTGGAAGACATTTCTCAGAAAACCATTGGGCTCCTATTGTCTTGTTACGATACATGCTTGATGTAAAAATATTAATATCGTTGAAAGTGAGTGGCGCGATAATATTGTATCGTCTGCAGAAACAAATTTGGTTGCCAGAACCGGATAATTCGATGTAGAAAGTGATATCAGAGAAAAATTTCCCAATTTTGACGAGGATGAAGTTGCTAAACTCGCCAATGTTGTATCCGGATACAACAAGGAAGATAATGAGAAAGTTGCAAAGGATCTCGGCAGAAAAATAATCGGTAAGTTTACTCAGGCTGGTGCGAATGATCATAAACGAACGTGTACCAGGTTGATCATGGACGATGCAGAACTCGATTTTATAATTTCTGATACAACGGAGAAAGGTACGTTTGTGAACCGAAATGATGCTTGATTGTCGAACGGAACTAAATTAGGTACAATTGTGAGTTACACCGATGGCGAGTCGTCGCAGTTTACACATTTAAGATCTTCGACGCTCGTATACGTTTCAATAAACTTATTATCGATGATAAACAGATTTGTTGATACTGCGGTTAGAGTTGCCACAGATTCATTTTATATAAATAAAAAATATTTGGATTTGCTAGATACATTACTTGGCACTGGTGAATGGGGATCATGGAGAATAAAACGTGAAAACATATTTAGTTATTCTGAATCTGCCGACGTTGAAACTGCGGAAAAGTATTACAAGAATAACAATCAAATACCAGCATCGACAGCGCCATCTGTGTATGATCCTGTAGCCAGGCATAAAACCCTTTATCTTAATGGGTGTGGTGGTTCTGGTAAAAGAACACGCGCGAGTGAATTATTTAGAAGTTCAGATATGATTGTGCTGACACCAACACACAGACTCGCCAGAGAAATGAATAAACGAGGATTAAAATCACAGACGTATCATAGTTTCTTCAGATGGTGCGGACACTCATGGACTCCATCGCGGATGGGTGAGAAACAAATTCCTAAGATTATTATCTGGGGCGAAATATGCACGGTATCGTTGGAAGTATTAAAAATGTTTCTTGATTAGCTGTTAAAAAAAAATACGGCTGTGATAATGTGTGGTGATATTGGTCAACCGCCACCTTTTGTTGGACAATCTCCACACGAATGGTTATGCACGTTTGTAGATTATTACGAAGAAATAAACGATGATCATAGAGCTATTAAGGAATCTCTGAAAGAATTTAAAAAGTTAATCAGACTTCAACCAGATAGGATACAATGTGAAATAATGCGTGAAGTTATTCCAGAAACTAAGATGAGTGATTTCTGGAATTTATGGAAACCTGCTGATTTGATAGTTGCAAGTAGAAAGATAGTTCGTGATACACTTCAAGATAAATTATTATCTAAGCACAAAGAAAGGTTTCCAAATTTACCTGTACCATTGTGTTATCGCCCAGAAGATACACGAAAACATAATATCGAAGTTGAAATTCCAGGAACTAATGAGAAACAAAACCTTGTACTTAATGATATTGTCGCAGTTCCTGTCAGTGCTGTTACGAGCGCGTTAACGATGGATAAATCTCCATGGAAGTTAGGATACGCTATAACGATTCATTCCTCACAAGGATTAACTATTTCTGATACAAATATTTGGATTATTGATGATCGGATCGAATGGTCAAATTTAGTTTATCTTGCGGTATCTCGAGTCAGAAGAATATCTCAGCTGGGCCGGGTTATCATAGACAATGATAATATAATCGCTGACATCGTCAACGATGAAGTTTTCAAGAATAAATTATCTGGGTATCGACAATCTGACAAAAAAATAACCGCGATTTCGATCTCGACGTTGAATTTATTATGACACTGAAACAACGACAGAATAATCACTGTACTAGTTTTAACTGTAATATGTTACGGCAGTATTCGAATAATAATCCAAGACAGTTTACCGTTGATAGAATTAATAGTAGTCTTAGTCACACACGCGAGAATGTGATGCTGACCTGTCTTGAATGCAATCGACGTAGGGGTGTCAGTTTAGAGAAGTTAACGCGGTGATAATTGTGTTTCTTCAGGAATTATTTGTAATTTTTCACGTACAAATGCACGTTGAGGAGCAAATGAATCTAGTCTGTAAATTGCAGGTCTACCTGTGGATCTAACCAAGCTAGAAATTTTATGTGTTGTAACACTCCAGATAGGATCAGTTACTCTTTTTCTACCCCCTTTGAGTTCACCGGGTTCATATAAAGTCACATTACCTAACGCTGGTTGTTTTGAAAAGTCACGTCGTTGTACAGGTATATATTTTTGTGATCGCGACGGTGGGTTTCATAGAAGTTACACAAGTAATTTTATTATTTAACGCAGCTATCACACTTGGTAATCTTGCAACCCATTCGCGAGATCTCGTATCTGCCTGAACTATTTTCTTTGCACACTGGTATCCAAATAATCTCTCAGCAAGTGTTCGATTAAATCGTCCAACAATTGCCTGATCACGAGCAATTGCGGTATGTCCTCGTCAGATTTTGACATTATGTTGCTTCATCAACGACGATACTGCACCAAAAATTTCTTTGCCAGGATCAACCTGTAATAGTTGTGGCCATTGCAAGGGTCCTCGTTGATAAATTCGTTCAAACGCAGATGCAACTTCACTTGCTATTTTATTTGATAACGGTTATGCTTCTTTATACCTACTGCAACGTCAACGAAAGTTAACTCGCATTTGTACGAGCGTGATTGACGTCTATGTGTTTTAATAGTATCATGAGGTTAAAACAAAATATCTGCTTGATGAACTTCATTGGGAACGCTGATATCAAAATGTGCGTGCTGAATTTTTTTAGGTGGACGCAAATAGATTTGCCATATTGCCTGTCGTGCTAACTGCACTGCAGCAACAGCACGTGAGACTTTTGCTGCTTCAGCAAGTTTGCTAATAGCTGCTCTGCCTCTCCAATATCCTCTTGGGCTATAATAAATCGATTCCATTATAATAGTTTTCTATGATTAATTACCGGCCCCTAGCACTAGTTTACCTTTCATCGCAGATTTTACTAGGAAGCTAGGAAGTTTTTCTATGAGAGATTCACTTTTTATAGAATTCAACGCGTGAATCAACTTCACATCTGCAATATGTCGTTGTTGTAAATCCTTATTTTTATACGCAACATCATGAACGTGACACGCTTGATCAATTCCGTTTATTGGATACTCTCCAGGTGTTGGTTGATCTCGTTCGTCAAGTCGGATATCATATCGGGTTCCAGGACCACAATAATTATATACATGAAGATATTTTTCTCCTAGGTATTGGGCCCATTGTGTTCCTTGTAATCTTCCCAGTGAAGCAGCGATATCACCACCTGTCTTCGTACGAGACGAAATAAATTTGTATTTGCTTGTACCACATTTCACACACTTGCCTGTAAGTGCAAGTTTTTTATTTTTTGTTGTTATTATTGTTAGTCCAATGGTGGGGGTGGATGCTCTGCATCGAACACAATATAAATTCATATTATTTATTATATCTGTACAACATGGATGTCATTGGTTTCTCAGCGACACGAAAGCAAGAGCCAATCAAGCATCATGCAGCGTTATCAAATTCTATTAGAGCAATAATAATAGGTCCATCTGGGTCTGGTAAGACGCAATTATTGCTTAATCTGATAATGAGATGACTAAAATGGGATAAGTTGTATTTAGTGCCACCAACCGTAGATGATCAGCGATGTTACGATGTGCTTAAAGATTTTAATGAAGAAGCGAAGTCTTTGGATGAAGATGAAGATGATAATGATATTGTTGATTTTATCACCGATATTGATGAAGCTCCATGTGTGGATGATCTCGATGGACGTATTAATGATTTCATAGTATACGACGATGTGATGCTGGACAAACAATCAAATCCAGCTCGGATATTTTCCCGAGGCAGACACAAAAACACTGATATTATATATGTTACTCAGCGATATACACAATTACCTAAAGTGATCAGAGATAACTGCAATCTTCTGGTTGTGTTTAATGGAGTCGATACACATACGCTTCGAAACATTCATGAGACTTGGTGTTCAGGGGATATGGATATGATTAAATTCACGAATTTCTTCTCAAAAGCGCAAGCTACCCCACACGGATTTATCACGAAAAATTTACATGATCCTCGTTCGCGATATCGTATAGGTCTCGAGAAAATGTTTGACTGAAAAACACAGGAGCAGAGAGGCTGAACGACAACGAGTGTGTGTGCGACGCGCAAACGAACACACCTAAATGATGAAGAAAAAAAAAATACGTCAGTGGGGAGTAACAAAAATGAGCTAACCCGGATGATTTCGTTATTGTGGTCTTTTTTCCACCGCGTATGGAAATATGTTCGGTTAGAGGCTTCGGTTTGACGTTGTTGACTTTTGTTCTCAGCTTTTATAGGAACCCTTATGTTTGCAAACGGAGCCTCCTAAACCTTTGTAGGGTTCAGCCTCTCTGCTGCTGATGTACAAGAGTTTAAAACCTTCTCCAGTTCCTGCTGTATTGATGCAGACATGACCTTCGGTCTTCCTGTCACTTCTTATTTGTATCGTCTCCTTTCTCATTAGATGCAATCTGATATAAACAACGTATAATTTGCTGCATAGTATTTAACAAATACATAGCACATTGTGGCTCACTCTGATACACTTACACCAGAAAGTTACACTTAGGGGAAAAAAATCCTTTTGTTCTGACAAATCCTGAATTAACCACTTAGTAACCACTTAGTAAAGGTAATCGATTTGTGAATTGTATGGAACACACAAAAATACTATATTCACGTTTGGTCTGCTTGGCAATTCCGCAAGGGTAACTGCATTTGTTCATAACTATAGTTTTCTAGTGATTGTCCTTCTATGGATTTGGTTTATCTGTGACAGTAAGTGAGACCATTGGTGTTGTCAAACACATAGATGTTAGATCTACAATATATTCAAAATGAAACCAAATGCCTCTTCCGATTATGATAGTTCTCCTCAGAGATTTATGAAAAGAAGCTGAGGCAAAGCTTATGAAACAAACCTCAATAATTCTTGTTACTTTGAATTCGGTTGATGAAAAGGTTACTGCTTACAACGCAGTGACTTGCACTTATTAATGTTGTTTATTCAAAAGGCATCCAAAAGTTGGCAGGTAAAATATGCTCCCAGAAGCTATTACATGCCTTCATAGGAGAATCTTAAATTTCAGGCACTTGTGACTTCCACATCATTAAAATATAAATTATATATCAACTGTACCTTTTGATATTGTGAATTCATTAGTTTTCTATGTACGGATATTATTTTGTTTTTGCATCAAGCCATGAACTTAAAGACTAAACTAGCAGGGATGATTTGTTGAAAACAACTTAAACCGTTTCCCACAAACATGTTTGACGAGAGGTGAAAATGCTGGACTGGTTTGTTCACAAACCCATGCAAATTGATACCTAGGACAATATTTTAGCATAATCACCTTCATAATACTTATTTATCAGCAAATGTCGCTCGATCCTAAACTGAAATAAATGTTGTACTTTGCTGGGAAAATGACTTTCATCATGAGCCGAACACAACACAAAAATCGATGGATTCATGCTGCGCATTGTCTGTTACATTCATATGATATCATGTAGTTAAACGGGTACTTACGAATGCGACAGGGACGAGATAAGGCTTAAATTTAACGACTGAATATCATTATGCCCAAACGTATTTTCAAAAGAAACGTATGCTAGAATTTAACCATACGAAGACAAGGATCCTCTTCCAATATCATATTGTTTTGTGAAGAAAAATAAAACCGGGAGGTACGGTGAGTACGCGCGTCAACATTTGTAAGGGACCTGCCATTTAATTTACGGTGGATAGACAGGGAATATAGTTGGACCCACGATTTTGTTTACCGCAAAATAAATTTCCAATATAATGGATGCAATAGGTTAGTTGTGTTCTATAAAACAGAGCCATATTGTTCTACACATCATCAGTCTGAATATTTGGTGGCACTATAACGCACACACATGAACGGACACACATGAACAATGGATAGGTTGCAGTGACATGATTTCATACAGTTTTCTGCATTTTACAAATAAGGCTGGTAATTGTGGGAGATATTTTGTAATTACCATTGAACCGTTGTGTGGACCTTATTCATGATGATTCCTTTAAATGTGCCACAGAACACTTCTCATTCAAGAATAGGAAGATAACAAACAAAGATGAACGTTCCGTTGCGTGTATAGAATGTTGAATCATTTTATACTCCTGTGAAAACAGACGTTTATGATCCATCTAGAGTATTCGTTATTTGTTTCCTATTGCTGAAATTAAATGCTATTTGGATTTATTTCGTTTTTCTTTTTATCCGTTTTGACACAATATCGTGTCTTTTTGTTAAGGTTGTATTCGCTCTCACAGAAAGGATAGCAAAATGAATACAATTTTACAGTCAGCATACCTCTACAAATAAAAATTGCTTCCCAGAAGTGATTCCGGTCAAAACCTAACTATAATAGGATAAAAAGCGCGAATTATACTTTTGAAATACCCTAGTTATGGGCATATCCACAGACAGGTAACTTAACGTAATCGGATTCCTCACTGCAGTAACTTCACGCGTGCAGCTCTGGCGGAACCGAATTCTAAGGCTGAAAATAAACAACCTTCTGGTACATCTGTTTGCGGCAAAGACATTGGACTACATTTTTGATCATATACAACGCATACACATTTTACGACGCAATATTTCGTGATATTCGGCAAATTATTAGCGTTAGCAGACTTCCTCCACCTTGTCAACCCAGTATTAAAGTCATCACCTAGCATATAATGTAAACTTCAGACGAATGATTATTATTCAGTTTTATAGTCATTTCAGTTTGTTAAATTTCAATCCCAAAATAATAATGCTAGTAAATAATACATTTATTTAGGTGTGAAAAGCAAATAACAGTAAATAAAAATATTAATACAATAATGCATATAACAATAATTTATATTGCCACATAGCACTATTGAGTCATTAACAAGTTTTAATACATACATATAATACATGCATGCATGCTTGCATACATATATACATACATACATATATGCAAGTAGAAAGTTTCACAAAATGTAAAAGGTAATTTTAGAGATTACAGGTTTCATACATAATAGTGAAGTTTAAACATTAATAACATTGTGTACCCTTTCTTCAGTTTGTTGTACGTATTTTATGTTTGTATTACTCCATGACTCCTTTCAACAGTTTGTTGTACGTATTTTATGTTTGTTTTACTTCATGACTCCTTTCAACAGTTTGTTGTACGTATTTTATGTTTGTATTACTCTAAGACTCCATTCAACAGTTTGTTGTACGTATTTTATGTTTGTATTACTCCATGACTCCTTTCAACAGTTTGTTGTACGTATTTTATGTTTGTATTACTCCATGACTCCTTTCAACAGTTTGTTGTACGTATTTTATGTTTGTATTACTCCGTGACTCCTTTCAACAGTTTGTTGCACGTATTTTATGTTTGTATTACTCCATGACTCCTTTCAACAGTTTGTTGTACGTATTTTATGTTTGTATTACTCCATGACTCCTTTCAACAGTTTGTACAGCCTCTATAACATTCAATTTACTGTTTGATTTCCTGATAAATAAAACTTGTGTTATTGTCAGTTCACTCTGCATATGTTGATATCTTTCAGATTGTTATCATCAGAGGACTCAAGCATTTCAGTGTCAATTCGTTTTGCAACAAGAATTTTACTACCTGCATCAGATGCTTGTACCGGATTTTAATACGGTGATTATTTTAAGTTACGTTATTATTCAAGCATTGATCTAGAGCAAAATGATCTGGTCAGAAGATTTAAGACTAAATCACATGAACTTCCTGATATAACATAAAGGTATTTACTTAATGTGAAATATATACCTTACAGCTATGCTACAAATACGTCTATTTCCTTATCTATAATATTGATATTACAGTTATTAAATGGTTTTCTTTTCAACTATATATATGGACTATTTGCAAGGTATGAGATGCAGTCGTCGTTAAAACATATTAAACAGGCAGTGGATCTAGTAAATATGAATAGCTGCCTTTGAAATACTTGTTTATGTTATTATTTTGTCCTGGTTAAATATTACTTGCAAGTGTACATATAAGCTGTATCGTAGTCAGTAGATGTCCGTTTGGATTACTGAGGCGTAAAATAATCTGGTTGTACGTTTAAATACATGATTTCCAAAAGCAAAACAAAACTACATCACCAACGAAGTGCTACACTTTGTTCGAATTATTCGTTTCATATTGATCATTTTGGGTTATATTATTTGTTTTAAATTCATATTGTTTTAACTGTTCATTTATTGGCCTTTTTAACTTCTTGCAACAATTCCAGATTGCTTTCCATGTTTAGCTATATTTGGATGGTTGCACGTTGTGAACCTATTGTATATGGTTGTTCTGAAGCCTAACGTTTTCAGTTTCTCGCCTTGACCTTTCATTCAATTTGAAACAAATTTAACCTTAACGTAAGCATGATTCTACTGCTTGAGCCAGATTTTTCAGGATTACCTTTGCCGCTTTTACCTCACTCGTTTAAATACATTTTGCTCATTCTTATAGTATTAAAATTGTATTAGTGCTAGTTATTTGAAAATGTAGTGTAGTGTAAACGAACTGGATGACATGAAAAATAAAGTCATTTCCGAGATTCCCAGCTAAAACAGCTATTGTATTACTTACTTTCTAAAACATTTGGCGACAAAATAATAAAAATTTATTTTATAATCAGAGGCAAAACAATAGAACAAATTTACATAAATATATTAGAGAAAGTAGAACAACGTTGAGAAACAAAAACTTGGCACTAGTTAAGATTTGAAATGTGATATAATATAAAGTCAGAAACAAAATATAAAGGTGATCGGTGTTCGGCCAATTACATTTTGATCAAAATTGATTCAGCTACCCAGCGCTCGATAATGCTGACATAAAAGGTCTTGACACAGATCGTTTTATTAATGTGTATCGAGTGTTGACTTGAAGCAATAAATAAAAATATCCTCTCTGCTTAAATATAAAATATAGGAAAGCTTGTAAAACACAAGTGTAGAATGTATATAAAGTCAACACAAAATGTAACTGAAGAACACAATAGATAAAAAGCTAACTTAATATTTCATTAAGTTTAGATTACTCACTTTGCTGTCGTTGAACCGCTTCAGATCACTCAGTTCGATCTCTTTACTATTAATGCATATTGTCGTTTTATTCCTTCCGAGCTTCTTCGCCTCGCCAGCTGGTAATGTCCTTATAACCCATGTCCTTATAACCCATGTCCTCATAACCCATGTCCTTATAACCCATGTCCTTATAACCCATGTCTTTATAACCCATGTCCTTATAACCCATGTCCTTATAACCCATGTCCATATAATCCATGTCCTTATAACCCATGTCCTTATAACCAATATCCTTATAACCCATGTCTATATAACCCATGTCCTTATAACCCATGTCCATATAACCCATGCCCTTATAACCCATGTCCTTATAACCCATGTCCTTATAACCCATGTCCATACAACCCATGTCCTTATAACCCATGTCCTTTCTCAAGTTGTTCCTTAATCATTAAACCCATACAATTGCCAATTATATATCTATTTACGATCCATAGGATTTGGAAAATATTTACGACAACGATGTGTATGAGGTGCCAACTAAGGAGGTAAGAATTGTTGAACCTTACGCTCCTCAAGAGAAGCCTTCTAACATGGTTGAGTATTAGAAACAACATGCTAATCATTGTCTAAACACATATTAGGATCAATGAACATTGACTGACACTCGTTGGAGAACAAGATGAAGGACATTGTGTTACCATGGTTTCAACATAGAAATCATTAAAATGTTTTGAAAGATGTAATCGAATTCAGATGATAGCAGTTAATTCTATAGCACACATAAAGAGAGAACTGATTTTCTAAAGTCTTTAATCTGGACAAGAGAACGATATATATCGAATCCATCAACCATGAATTACGAGAATATATCTTTGCACAAAATTTTAAACAATGAGAGAGCATGGACAGGCAGCAATTATAAACAGGGAAGGCATAATAATTTATGATTATACATATTCAGAAGAAAATATGTAAGAGAAGTACATAATGTTTTTGCTCGAAAGAAGTGTTGATTTTAAGAACAATGTTGCGGGACTAGCGATTTTCTACAGGGTTCTCCTAAACATTGCAGCATTAATAGATTATATAATCTGAAAGAAGAAACAAAAGAGATTATTTGGACCATGCTGATGTAATACATTCCAAAGATAAATTACATCCGGTATTGAAATATATTATAAACAAATCAAATAACTAGAGCGTATATATATATATATATATATATATATATATATATATATATATATATATATATATATATATATATACGTGTGTGTGTGTGTGTGTGTGTGTGTGTGTGTGTGTAGCTGAACTGTGTGGGATGTGTGTGTTGGTGTGTGTGTTGGTGTGTGTGTGTGTATGCTAGTAGCTCACGAAACGAAAAATATCAGGTTTAATTGCACGAATGTCTATGGCATAAATAAGCTGAAATTTGAAATTGCTTAAAATAACTTTTGATATGATATTACTAACATTGATTTAAAATCTATATAAATATTACAAGATAGTGTAAGAATGAGGCAGCTATTTAACCAAAGCTGTAACAATTGGTTTTGTTTCCACTGCTATCGGTAATGATATCAAAGATACTTTGATTCATCATTGGAAATTGTGTATAATGTCTTAAAGGAGGTGACACTGGAACAATTACTGGTTATGATGATGATGACGATCATATTAATGACAATTAAGAAAGTATATTTCATCTAATGATGTTTTTATGCAGTAATTTAAATATTAAACAAACGTGCAGTACGTGATATAATACATAAATTATGATCCCGTAATACTGAGATAGAAACAAGTATGGGACATGCCATTTGAAGTGAGCGTTTGAACGTGATTTTTATTGTATTATACAGCATACTTCACACTATTGGTCGGTTTGGTGGATGTCTTGTTCTCAGTATTTGATGAAAAATGTCTCATATTGCATTTCTGTGAAAGCCGTAATTGACAAACTGGTCGCAAACTAATTCGATAATACGGCTGTTAAGATATCGATTCTTCCTATAATATTCCAATGGTAACAACTTTGAAGAGGAGATACCATCTATGTAAGAGTAATATTTCTTCCTGTGCAACAAGTCTCTAATTGCATTTATTTCATTTCATTTGTTTAGTTTTGTTTTAGTGTTTCTGGCACTCCTACGATATATTAATTTAGTCCTCATTTCCACGTAGTTCCATTATGTCTAGTTGTGTGCATATTATGTATATGGTACATGGCTATTTCTTGATAACAGTGCCTTTATACTTGTCAGCAATACTCTAACTAGCAAACAGTGCATTTGTCTTTCAACTAGGATAAAGTTGCAAATAATTTACCGCAACATATGTAACCATGTAGTTTTCAAAATGTGTATCTTCTCCTTTTTCAAATTTTACATATTTTAATATTCAATTAAATACCTATACATACCTTTCCATCGTTATAAAGTATTTATTATAAATCATTTATGGCATTTGACTTTGGCGAGTCAGCAAACAAATTAAGAGCAAAAAGCATCAGCTGTACTAAGCTTTCAGCCAAGGTTTGTAACAATGTTCAGCAACAACAACGAGGGAATTATATGGTACAGTAGAATTTCAATCAACTTAGCCTGTACTCTCTTTACAGTTATATTATTTTTCAAGCCAGGAATCACTGAATTAGATAGCAAATAGTCTCTTAATTTACCAATACACTCGTCAGGAAGCCATCGTTACCACAAGGAGACCATATATCCGGAACTATATTATCTAAATAACAATTGCATGGTTAGTCGCAATAGTAAGTAAATCTTAAAATTGACTTAGACAAGCTATAAATTACTTTAAAAGTTTCAATAGGCTCTTTCTTGTTCATTATTTGGCTTAGACTATTCCCCTCTTATTTCGATTGGGACAGACTGGCCACACTTGTACTGCTCAAGATGCAGCAATGCAATGTTTGTTGTGCTCAGCTTCCTTCATTTAAAATGTGTACAACTTCTACGCGTCTCTGTTACTTAATCGTAATGAATCGAAGTAGAAAGAAAGAAGCATATTAATATGTTACCTACAGACTGTGAAAAGCTGCAATAGATACAACGAACACTGAGTAACGGACACACTGGGTAAGGGTGTTTCCCCCCCTAAATGCATACACTGTTTCCTGTAGTTAATCAAAAACTACGTTTATAGATAAGTCTTTCGTATGTTGTAGATATAAATTACACGTAGAGTGTGTAGGCTTTACTTTTGATACGCCACGTGTTGAATAAATCTCTCTCTCTCTCTCTCTCTCTCTCTCTCTCTCTCTCTCTCTCTCTCTATATATATATATATATATATATATATATATATATATATATATATATTTATTTATTTATTTATAACGAGACCAAAGCAGATGGTCATGTTGCCGTAACTGATTGAATGTAACCCATATATAATGAAATATAATTTCACGCTTCAAAATAAATAGACGAGACAAGCCAAGGTCTAAGTGAGGTCGGTGTACTTCTTTTTAAAAGACGTGATGGATTTGAATCTTTATCAAAAGATGTTCGAGTCATAACCAAACAATCTCTGTCCAGCTTTAGCTACAAACTTAGAATATTCTAGAAGAGAACTTTTAACCCACATCCTGGTCCTTTTTATTGTGTCCTGGGTTATTTTAATATATTACTGAGGTAAATACTATTATTTGAATCATCCTTTAAGTTCAGTCTGTGTAATTATTTACTGTCGTGTTCAGATACAATTTGTGATGAATCATTTATTTACAAAATAATCTTTGGACTTACAATGGGATGATTGACGTTTTGGACTACAACACAACCTTGGGATTATTGTCAACTCATTCAAAGGCATTCTGAATTTTATCTTTATGATACATCAAGACTGTCAGTAAATCAACATATTCAAGATTCAATATTAGAATTCATTCGGAACACTATAACCTTTTGGCAATGTGACATAGCATTTAGGATTATTGGGAATTAATCGAAATTATTGTAAGTTCCTCTCAAATTTTCACTTTGTAAATTACAGAAATAAATATATTGATTGATTTTAATAAACTTGATGGTCTTACTTCTTTATTTGCACTTAGTTCAAGAGCATGGAGATTTAACACGATAAGTTGACCTTGACATAAAATAGCTTGATAACAATTGGGATAGAAGGAAAATAAGGTAGAAGCTGCATTTGAATATACCTGCAGTTCCTCTACAAACTCTCACCTAACTGGCAAATATTGTGGAATGTACTATCTATGGACGACATGAGGTGGTGCAAGAAACATTTCTAACAGGTTGTGGCAAATACTGCATTAGCTTTTCTCTGGGTTGAAGGTTTTGTTTTGCTTGCTGGACGGTGTGATTGGTTCATACATCTGAGTGGCTAGCGCCGTAACTATCACCATTGGAACGGGCTATCGATATCGTTTAGGGCCTAGACGACCTTTCTGAAACTCCTCCGCAGAGACATGGGGTTCAAAGGCAAGAGAGGCAACTCAAGATAGGTTCAATTTAAATGCGTAAGAATGATGCAGGTTCATTGAACTATTTTGACCTGCCAGTTCAGCAAAGATAGACAGGAGGAACGATTTTGCTTAATCGCCCAAACACTGAGGGAATATATGTAAACTCTGAGGGAAAGTTAATATGATGTATGGAATATGACATAATCTGCTAAAGAAAATAAAAGCCTCGTTGTCAATGATAGTAAAGCACTCAATGTACTGGGAACGCAATGCACCCTCTGAGACAACGTTGATTCAGAAAATTGCATCTCAAGCATGTAAAAGTTAAGACAAGATAGAATGCATTGACTGCAGAGCTCAAGTTTACTAATTTTCTCATTACCGTTACTACCATAATCGAAACTGCCCACAAAGTATTACCATTGCTATCGGGAGTACTTTATGAACACGTACCAAGGTAATTTAGTGAAATATATATATATATATATATACCATATATATATATATATATACATATATATATATATATATATATATATATATATATATCAAAGAAAAAGATAAGGAACAAATCTAGGTTACCAGTGTGATTCTTTTCTAGTTACTGTGAAACATCTTTTCTGCTGGAAAGAAATATATTTCGACTTCTGTTTTTGACTGGTTACAAATAATTTTCACAAATGCTTTAATAACTACAAAAGTGATGAATAAGAAGAGGGGAACAAAACTTGCCAGATGTTATACTATTAATTAGATGACGATGATGCTGATTATTATTATTATTATTATTATTATTACCATCAGCACCACAATAATTCTCATCAGAATCAATATTTAATTTATTACTCGAACAGGAGAGTTGACAGCAAATTCTCTGATAAAAAGATATGTATCATTGAAATCTAATATAGGAATTAACATCAATTGATTGATCTGCTTGTGGCACATGCTAAAGGACAGACAATTAGTTGTTGAAACTCCACAAGGCGAGTAGTTTATTATGGTAAGAAAAGGCCACATGGGTTATTATTCATCACTAGAACTAATTGAGCTAACTATATTGTAGAAACCCAACTTATCTATCATGTATCCATCATGTACATTGTGGAGAAGCATGCGTAGAGCGTGACGATCAGACATTAAGGTGAAAAATAGTAGGCCGACATACAAACTGGTGTTCTGTCAATTTACGGAAATTTAAGACTGCTGAGCCATTTTAAGGCTATAATAGATAAGATGGAATGAAACGTTTATACTGTCCACAGATTTAACATGCGTAGGTCTGTCTAGGGTCTAAGTAAAGTTCATTGTTGTATCGTCACTCTGGACTCAAAAAGGAATTTAACATGGAAATGTTATTCTACTCTCAGCAATGGTATTCGGTTCTCTAGCCGGGACTTTAAAAATGCCAGTTTTACCTCCAATATTAATTTATTACCTCCAACACGAAATTATTACCTCCAACAAGAATTTAACATTGAGTTTATATATTATCAGAAACCCAGTTATCTACTACCCATTATCCAACTATCTACTAGTCAGCACCTGATCATATAATACACAACACACAATTACAATCCAATACGTCTTTTGGGTGACGATTTTCCAATTATATTCTAGTCAACACATCATCTGGAGTGACCAATATGCACCACATTAACTATCCAACACGCCACTGGAATTGGCCATTAACCATTCATTTAATGACGTATAGTGGATGATGTAACAGACGTAGCTATAACAAATAAACTTTAAATTCTTTACCGATAAAACTAATTTCCATAATATTTTACCACCTAATATAGTTTTACACACAAAATAAAATCATATGTCTATCCTGTTCACTCTCTATCTCTCTTTCTTTATTTCGAGGTTGACAGCGAGGCATAACTTCAGCAGCGAGGACGTGAAAAATATTAGTTACTTTTACGGCTGATGCTGTCAAGTCCACATTTGTTTCCTAAACCCATGACCGGTTTGATAACCTGCTAAAACTCCTTTAAGAACATATACTATAAAAAGACTTGCCAAATGAAATAATACCGAAACCTTCCATTATATTTCGTGTGTGTGCATGTTGGTGTGTGTGGTTGGTGGCTGCGCGCGTTTGAATATCTTATCCGTTCTTTAAAGAACAAATGAAGAAACTAAAGTGCTTACTAATTTATTTTTTTCTTTTGTTTTTAGTACGTTCTTTTAGCAGGGTTCAATAAAAGAAATTTCAAAAGACACAACAAAAGTACTTCTTTCTTAATCTCCTGTCTTTCTTATTTGCATTTCCAAACTGACATAGATTATTCGGCAATTCATTATGCATATCTTGATCCACTAGAATGGGTTCTTATTCTGCTTCTTTTTCGATAATTAGCCTATCTTGTGCTGAAAAATGACAGAAGACGTGCCATATGCATCAGTGCCACTAGTGATATATGAACATTCAGCAAGCAAAAACCGAAAACCTCAAAAATTTAAATCAGCAGTTTTATAAAATATCCGTATTTCACCCTCTTTTCCTTGATTACAAATCGTGGCCTTGTATATGCAATGTCCATCAGACTCAACTGAATGCAAGTTATTTACATTAAAATCATTTATTCAGTTCATGTCCCCATGACATCTGTTTTATATTGACGACTATCATTATGGAGGAAACGAATACAAACTCTACTGACGTTTCCTTACTTACTGTACAGTGTTCGTTTCAACAGAATAGATAAATTTGTTCTGATGTATGTACGGCGCAGATCTACCTCATTATGTTATCTTTGCTGATTGTGACTTATTGGTTTACTGCTCAACAAACTCATATTTAGCTTCTCCAATCGGGTTTATTATTTTAGTTGGTGGTGTGTACATATGTGTGCGTATATATATATATATATATATATATATATATATATATATATATATATATATATATATATAATGTGTATTTCTACTTTACAGGTGATGTTCGCTCGTGGATTGAGGTCCGCATTTACATTACTGTTTGGAGTGTTTTCCTTCATTATATTGAATCCAGTGCATGTACAGTGCACCCTGTGCGAAGCTAGGTGTGAGCATGCCGTCCCAAATCTAATAAGGCTGAAACATTTGTGGCTAGGCAATCAGAAGCGGGTCGGAGGAGAAGGTGAGTTTGTAAAATGTGTTTCATCTTAAAGGGATTTAAAGGCCTTATATGTGTCTTTACGTTTTGTAGTCGAAACCATAAGCAGTGTCTTTTCTGCGTGGTTAAGGATCACAACAACCATACATCCAATGCATTGAAAGGCCCGTCATTTTGTGACCTTTCGTGGCGACGAATCGGTATATAATTGTTTCATAGATTTCAGGAGCACTTGCCGTGCTTTTATTTTAATTAATTTCAAATATTTCCAAAACTAATATTTCCTATTTTAATCTTATCGGCATCGTCCTTTCCTTATATAGTCCGTATATGATTGTATTCAAACGAAGGTCAAAATCGGATCGAACTCAAACATCTGGTCAATCATAAGAACGTGGAGACACAGCACACACGGAGAAATGTCACATTGTGCCTCCAGACCTATACTTGTAAGCAATTCGAAGATATGTGGTCTGTTGCTTTTTGCGCTTTTATTGCCACAGATTTTGATAAGCTGATGGAGCTATCCTTCGATGTGGGCAGGTTGCAACATAACGATGATGCCAGAACCTAGGGCAATGAGAGAAACTGAAAAAGTGTACACTAAAATAAGTTAATGACGATAGTTTGAAGGCATGAGGTGGGATAAATAAAAGATACGTCTTCTCTCCTCAGATTGTTGTGATCCCAATGTATTTTCCCAATGTATTTTTCGCATTGGGGTGGTTATCGGTGTCGCATGCGTAGCTACTGTACTTTAATAATCACAGCACGTTTTATTAGTCTGTATCAGGAAGTGTGTAAACATCGTCGATTAAGCGTGTCATTGAATGATAATATATTTCAGCATTTAGATCAGCAAAAGATGATCTTGGAGAGATGTAATAAATCAGCAGGGATTTCAATTCCGAAAATAAGTTAACAAGCTCTCCGAAGTGCAAGCTCAATGTTGTTGTTGTTGTTATAGGGTTTAACGCCATTTTTCAGCACAAGATTGGCTATACATGGCGGCCAGTATTAATGGTGGAGGAAGAACCCGGGAGAACCCGGAAAGAACCACCGACCCACGAGAAGCCACCGGCAAGCTTTCTCACATAACCACATTGGCCGAACCCACGCAGACAGAGGCAAGATGGCAGTGATCCGTAACGGTGAGCGCTTTAGACCACTTGGCCATTCGGGGCCCCCGCAAGCTCAATGTATAGCAGTATTCATCAGGAATAAGTTGTTGCAGGAATATATATATATATATATATATATATATATATATATATATATATATATATATATATATATATATATATATGTTGTCTGTATCACTGACATACCACGAGATGTATAAAATTTTAATCAAATAGAAACTCATATATTTTTTTATATCACATACAAATACACATACTTGCATTTCCAGCTCAGTTAAGATTGATTACAAGCACCTGTGTATTGACAGAATGAAGGAGGTCTACATAGTCCTGTCCAATGTTTCCGCTACAAAATCGAGTTCTTTACCTTTTACGAGTAATCGTTATCTTGCAAATTAATAAGTTGTTTACATTTTTTGAACTTCTTTTTCCATTCATATTGATTAAATAAATATAAGACGCACGATTTAGATGTGAAAGATATTTTAAATGAAGAAAGTAGAGCACCTCAAAGACAGCATTTAACGCAAAGACATTTACATACCGGCTAGTATACTGAAACGGGAAGGCAATATAAAGAAAGCGAGATGAGGAGCCAGCAAGAGGTAGTAACACAAGCATTCAAAATGCATTTGAAGCTTATCTAAGTCATTATTATGATTTAATTAACACAGCTACCGAGCATACAATTGTTTTTATCTATCATTTCGAGCTTTTTCCTTTCCATTGGTTCATGTTACTACATTTTACCATCAATCAAAGGTCCTGAAACATGGTCACATGACACAAGCGAACATCCGTTACGCTAGTTTTTTTCAGTGAGTTTTGGTGGTATTTTTCTACGATGCTCCAGAGAGAGAGGGGAGGGGGATTTCAATGAAATTGTGCAATATGTTTAAACCATTTAGAAGACTTGGAATATTACTATTTTTATTGACATTTGATTAATCCGTGGAAATGCTTAAGAATTAGAGAAAATAGAAGCGATAACCTACTGTTGAAATATAACCTAATGTTGAAAGAATATTTATATATGGGTATTAATGCGCCATGATCATATTATAATTTGATATACCAACAGTATTTGGTATATTAAACTGCATTATAAAAACTATTACGTCTCCATTTTCTTAAAATTTAAAAAAAATAAATATTTAAAACATAAAAAGAACATATGGTATTGCGGATGATATCATTAGTCGAAAATAAATCCAATGCTGGAAGCATTGATGTGCCTGTAGTGGCCTGTGTCGTAGTGATGTACCAACAGTCTTTTGTTAAATCAAAATAATACAATCCAATGATATATATTCTTATTTGAAATTTTGTTATAAATCTAGGTCTCTATTTCCAAGAATGTTATTTCCAGAGACGAACAACTTAAATTAAACAACTTGAATAAATAAACTCTAACCCAAATGAAATACTGAACACAGCAATAATACAACCGATTCTGCCCAGATTTTACATCACGAATGAATGATGTCTGCTTGACCTCAGGTCATAATTAACATTTTCTAAACAAAAAGTATTACCTAATGGAAATTTTATTCTGGACGTTTCCACATGTTACAAGCTGAATCCTTTGTTATAATTAAATGGTCTGTTTATAAAAAATATAATATAAAATGTAGTAAACAGCAGGTAGAACCTGCTTTTCACGGGGAATTTTCAATATTCTGAACTCCGATTGAGATATGATTCCTAAACCCATATCAATAACTCAGGTCTTTGTCTTTTTGCGTCTTCACACTTCTTTATGATTACGCTGTGAACAGTATTCGGGCAATTCTTCTTCAGATGCTAATGCTAAAACAAAAGATCTAAATCTGAGAATCCGTAGTAGGCGCTTCAGTTAGATATGACTAAATAGATACAGCCTACCCATCCCTCCGCTTTCATGCAGAAGATGCGGTATCAACACTAAGTTACAATGTATGATCTTGTTATATGCGTGGTGGATACGATGCACATTACACATTTATTAGTTATTTGCTTTAAAGAAAAATAAATCTTAATAATATCTAAAATGTAGCTGGCAAAAGATTTCAGGGCGGCTTATTGCCCTTAATCGCAGGCGCTGCCAAAAATTTGTCTCCATGAATTTTGTGACATCCATGTTGTTGTGACTTGGGAAGTCTCGGTTGTTCTTTGTTTAGTAATAACGTCAACGTCTTGTCCTTTTGGCTGTACAAAATGATACGTTTAAGTTGAAGTTAAAGCTAGACTACAGTTTATATTCGTTTCCTGTTAGTAAAAATCCTATCTATATATAAAGAAGGAAAGAAAGAAAGAAATGTGACGAAAAAGAAATAGAAAGTACTTAACGTATACTTCTGTTTCGCTGTTTGAGCAGAACTGGCAAAATATAGCTGTTGATTAAGGATTCAGAGGCGGAGAGTTGCTGTTTCATCACCGACATTTTTTTGCTGTGTATGAGTCTTCTGTTCTCGGCTTGTTCCTCTCTCCACCCCATCCCACCCTCACCCAGCATCTGGGACGCAAAACATGAGTTCAAGGCCTTTCATTAACATTTTTCAATGGAACGTTGATGGCAATGACAGTTTTGAGTTGCTAATATCGTTGTTGATGCTGTTCTGGCCTCGACGCGAGAGTTTTCAGTATGATCCTTGACGACATAGTGAGTTATGACTGGATGAAGTAAATTTTGTGCGTACTCCTAATAATCAGGATTTCAACCATTTACTAAAGTATTGTATATATATATATATATATATATATATATATATATATATATATATATATATATATATATATATATATATATATATATATATTGAGTAATGTTCGTTGCGAATGTTACATTCTATTAATCAAACGCTTTCAACGGTACCGCTGTAGTCTACAGCTCTGTTAATGTTCATGGTCCAGACCGCTCCGTTGGCCGAGTGGTTAGTGCGTTTGGCCCGGATGAGGGAGGTCGTGGGTTCGAACCCCAGCCGAGTCATACCAAAGGCTTATTAAAATGGTACTAACAGCTGCCTCGCTTGGCGCTCAGCATTAAGAGGTTAGTGTTAGAACTGGTCGGCCTGGTATCAGGATAATGTTACTGGGTAGGAACTCACGCTACATGTCTGCGGCATGATGCCCCAGTGCAAGACATCGCTGCAAACTGCCACACTACAGACATCGTAGCGATATGACTAAAAAATGTTAAAGCTACCTTAAAAGTCCAAAGTTCACACGCACACATACACACACTTACATATTCTTGATCCAAGCCTTGAAAACCTTTTGCTACGCAAGATCTAAACCTTCCACTGTTCAAAATGTACACCCGCATGGCAGCCCATGTGCTTACCGTATCTAGCTACTCGAAGTGTGGTCACGGATAAACACCCGGACTCGTCGAGAAGTTTAAAAGTTTCTAGAACGATGCCACTGTTATATATGCGATTAGTCTCAATTAAATCGTAAATAGATATATCATTATCAACGAGCTTATGGGCTATGTGACATTTTCCAGTGGAAACTATATCAAAGGGGCCGAAACATTTTCGAAGAAAACGAACTCATCACACAAAATGATTTGGTCTCGACTTCGTTTCCACTCTCACCACCGTAATTCTCAGCATTACAAGAATGTTATTTGTATTGGCATCGAAGAGGCCACCATGACTGAGTCAATTACCGATAAATTACTTGTGCGTAATGATGTTTACCTTGATGCTGATACAATTATCTAAATGAATGCAGGAATTATGAACATAGTCCATGTTCCATCGAAGAGCGACCATTCTCCACAAACTACGCTGCTGATATTTGCTATTTAGTAGAGAACATCTAAAGCAAACATGTATTAAACATGGCATTTAAATGCTGTGAGGGTTACCATATTGTCTGTATGAGAATCGATATTAAAATGTTTACCCAACATCCTTTCGACTGTGGTTTGAATGCGTTTCCTTCCTCCTTGTCACGAATCTCATCGCCTCAATCGGGGCGTTTCAACAGCTCCATTTCTCAGAGTAGACATTCTTGGACTGGCCGGCTTTGAATGAGATGGACAATATGTCACAGATTGATTTCTGTCTGACTGTTTATCATTGTTGTTTTGCCAGTAAAATATCCACATCTCCGTGTCTTTCGATGGCACAGTTTTGCATGATAAGCTCTCAAAGTTTAGATTGCTTAAATTACACAATTGTAAAATTCAACAGCTGAACGTCACCCGCTTCTCTGTTACCAATGAGAAAGAATTTGGTTTTCGCATCCTTTACAACCTGGAATTTGTAGCGCTCTGCCGCCTCGGCAACATGTCTACCAGTTAAGATGAGACCCAATATCATCTGTTTCGCCTCGGTGCACGCGTGCTTCGCTTAATCGCTCGTCTTTATCAAAGATACTGTGTGAACCAAGCCAAGGTATCTTTCAGCATAGAAGACACAGTTGTACGCGAGGTCAACGATGTGAATGCCTATTGATTACTAACAAAAATGTATTCTCTGCCAGCACTCTTTCAATGTTGCATTGGATATCTGGAGTGATACGGGCAAGGGGATATATACATCCCCAGAACTTTTCACACATTATCCAGAACCATACATTTACTCCTTTATCGGTAGCAAGGTGTCGACGTCAACTATCCTTCTACAAACAACTACACATTTAACCTCCATAGAGAAACACCACGTTTTTGTGAACTTATTTTTCAGCATAAACAGTACTATAGTTCATAAGATAGCTAACGTACGGAACACGGCTAGTTTGCCCCGATATATCACGACGTCCTTCCTTGGCGTGCAAATGAATTGGCTCTCGAGCACATGTGGCAAAATGCCATTGCTCGAGAGTATGAAGTTTTTAACCCATTATTGAAGGTATTCAATTAAAATGGCATAAACGCTATTCTCGTGATTACCAAGGTCAACCTTTCGCCTATTCTGAGATAATCACCCCACAGTATTTTAAATAGTGCGTGGATTACAATGTGAAAATAACGGCAGGAAAAGCTCCAGCTCTCCAGTAAGTTCAACGATGCAATTCCATGCAATTCCAATCAGATAAAGAGTAATGGTTTGCCTTAAGGTTTTAAGGAGGCTATAATTAATTGGTGGCGCACTGATGACCTCTTTGTACGTTCCAGAAAATAAATAAATGCACAGAACGCAGAAGCTTATTTATAAGAAACAAGAGCAACCAATTCCTGAAACTCCTTTCTGAATCTCTACGACAAAATGTTGAGTTACCCATTTTCCTGGCGCTGACTGATCAGACGTTATCGTGCGTAATGACATCTTAGAGGTGACAGCTGAAGTGGCCTTGAACAACTTCAAAACTTGAGACTGATGTTTGGTGTATTCGATTGCTATGTATTATTCTCAAGTGCTCTAGACCAGATAAAATCAGACAAGTTTGTATCTGAGTAAGTATGAAATTTCGATGACCATAGTTTGTTTGTAAATCTCCTAGAGTTGCGTTATCCACAAAGTATGTTTTCCTTCACCTCCTAAACAAACATGTCAGCTTCTACCAGTAACATGTGAGGCGAAGCATCCTTTAATTGATTGCTAATGCAATGAGGGCACCATGCAGACGGTGGAATCTAATACATTGCTTTTGGAAGCCATGAATGCCTTGCGTCAACTGAAGTGATGACGCTCTTCGTGCGATGCAGTTGGCAGATAATTCAGGTGACCAATTGACAGCAGACACAACAGATAATAATGTAACCTTCGAGATCCATCTGCGCGACGTACGTCGACTGTGATCGTCTCAGAGGTGTCTAAGAATTACTACTGAAATCAGCTATAATCTCGCGATTCCTAATTCAGATTATAAAAAAGGATTTACGTAAAGCCACAATAATGGGATAATGTTGTTCAGTCAAACACACATGGCCTCACTCTTCTATGATAATGAGACCAAGTCTGTTTTCTGTGTCTGTGGTTTCGGGCCCTGTGCATTCCTGCTCTCCAGAATGATATGCTTATCTCACAAGGGCGTCTGCTGGTGTCTTCGTTTCTCTCCATCCTGGTGGTATTTGCTATGTTCGAGCTTGCTTAGCCCTTACAATCTTTTCCCGATTTCCTTGTATAAACTGTTTTCGGTTAATCTCATGGATTCTTCACTGAGCATTTTTACAGTCTCGGTAGCAATTTGGCACTTTCGATGCCAATTTATTTTTCCCTTTAGCGCTACATAACATATTCGAACAAAAAATGAACATGTGGATTTCCCGAAGACACGGGACAGTTTTATACTAATATAGTAATATAGCAAAGGATCTGAGCAGCATAACAACACGAAAATACCGAATGAAAAGGGAATTACTTCGTTCATTTTAAGAAAAGAGCAGCAAAATTTAACAATATTATATGCGTCTGGTGTTGAAAATCTATATTAATTGACAATGACCAGAACTGGAATTAGTGAAACCTATTTTTCATACCTCGATTACAAAATAGTTTTGGCGTTCGATAAATTTGTGGATGCGAACAAAGCCTAAAGAGTATATCAGTGTGTGGCTGACCAGTTGTAACATGTATAAAAAAATTGTAATTGTGGCTGTCAAAGCACCAGAATCAATATATGTGGTTGTAACAATAGCAATTTCCCTAAAAGTGTCCTTCCAAAGATGGTATTTGGGTATATATCGTCTGTTGAATTCTAGGAATGTAATGTATGAAGTGGATTCCCGGGTTTAAAGAAGTATGAGATGAACTGGAAGCGTCTGTTCCAAAACTGTTATAAAGCCAGAAGTGTGTTATTAGGTTTTGATATCTCTTTTGCGAGTAGTTTTCCAGCGGGCTTGAAAGGTTCATCAACAATAGTTGCCGATTATATAACCTTAATGTTTGGTGGTGTTTCATTCATAGCAGCACTTCCCGGTACAGCAAATCTAAGAATCATGACGAGATCAGAATGTAAACGGAAGCTAGTCTGAACACAAATGTCATCCAATTATTGAACGCCTTCCAAGATTTGCATATATATACTGACCAGATCGAGTTCAAGCTCTCAGAGGTGAACGAATATAAATGTATGAGACAAAACATACCGGCCAAGACCGAACGGAGCCTATATGCATTTGGTGAATAGACCAATTGTAAATGCCTAAACTGAGAGAGAAAGAAGAAGCGGTCAGAAGATGTTAAAGTATACTGACACAAGCCAATAAGCATTTATGCTTCTTAAGCAAATGAATCGACAAATGTGATTCATACAGTCCAGTAGCCATCAACATGTAGAGCACCCTTAAACAAATGGACACAATACTCTTAGCAACGCATCTTTCACAAGTGATATCAATAATGTAAATGAGGTTTAGGAATAAAATAACACCAAGCCCCATAAAGGACTGTAGGACTGACTATTTAATAAATTGGGTAAGTAACAAATGTGGATAATACCACTTTAAATTAAGATCAGCACGAGGTTATGTCGATTATGACGGGCTCAGTCGTTACAAGGACATATACAGACGGGCATTTTCTGTGCGCAGCAGATGCGGTAAATGTGTGTAAAATTTCTGTAAAACATGGGATGAAATTAGAGGAAACCTGGATATGACAAGTTAATAAAGCACTAGAATGGGCCCACCAAAAGCCTCCACTGAAGATGTTTCTCAGTGGTACCGAGATATAACAGTTATCCTACTCGGTTGAGTAGACGCAAGCAATGCAACATTAGTTTATCGATGGAGTGTAACGACCCAAATTTGCTCTGTATATCTTCAGTGTGACCGAAGAGATACTCCTCGAAGCTTCCTGGTTTTACTTTCAAATTCTCCATCTCCACCGAACTGTTACAGATAGACCGGTGCTACGTATATATTTAGGTCATGATCATGATGTGACCCATCTGGGTGGTGGTAAAGCTCTAAGTCTTCGGTTGTCCAATTTTGCGGTCATCAAATTCGCGATATTTAGGAAGCAAAATGGCCTCATACGAGCAGTCAACATTGTTAAGAAATCACTTCAGACCACATCTAACAAAATAGAAAATAAATGGAGGGGGGGGGGGCAGCGGTGTCTAAACATAAGATGTGAGATTTAGATAACAAATGCATCCAGTATTTAGCCGACATTGGGGATTATATTACCGAGTATATTGGCTGGTATGACAAGAAAACGCATCAAGGAACACCGCTCTGGTGGCCTAGTGGTTAGAGCATCCGCCTCGGATGAGGGAGGTCGTGGGTTCGATCCCCGGCCGATTCATACCAAAGACTTACAAAAATGGCACTAACAGCGGCCTCGCTTGGCGATCAGCATTAAGAGGTTAGTATTCGGACTGGTCGGCCCGGTGTCAGGATAATGTGACTGGGTGGGACATCATGCTACGTGTCTGCGGCATGATGTCCCAGTGCAAGACATCACTATAAACTGTCACACTGCAGATATCGTAACGATATGACTGAAAAATTGTTTAAGCTACGTTATAAATCCAAATCACATCACATCACATCACATCACGTCACGTCACATCACATCACATCACATCACATCACATCACTCATCAAGGTTATACAGCGGTGCTTAAATCCGGTCAATACACAAATGAGATGGCATAGACAACCAAATTGACCGACAATGGCAAGTGTGCTTCAACAGAATATAGTAAGATCGGCGTGGGTTGATTACATATAATAGGTGTTTTCATCGGAGCAATTGAGTTGCTTCTGGTAATAGAACTAGCTACGCTGCTAGAAGTAGTTTTCTGAGGATATGCAATGGAGCTGGCGGGCATGCGGGTGATCCAGATAACGATTCAGACTGATATGGGCAGCGCGAGTAAGTAACGCGCCTGCGCACTGGGCCAATCACATGTTGATCAGTAAATTGAGTTAGCAGGAAGAGTCTCTGGAGTATAAGGGTTTAACTCACATTATATTCAAAAAGTAAAATATGAGTCATTTCTCTTACATATGATGGGGTTGACAAATACTATCCCCCACATCGTCACTTGTTGCTAGCACCTCATCTCGTCACTTGCTGCTACTCCTTAATTTCTGACATTTGTTCACGTCACGTTCGATGCCTGACGGCAGGAGACAAACTGGTCTACCTTTAACGCCAAATTAGCAAACTCTCTTGTTACGCATTCGTAGAATTCATGCCGTATTTAGAATGGTCAGTTAATCTTCAAACCACATTTCTGCTTAATTTTGAACAGACTAGATTGTCTCTTTAACTTCGATATACATCATGTTTTATATGTTTCTGGTATGTACCTTGCAAACGTATCACCAAAATTTGCCGTTGACTTGAAAAAATAAATAAATAAAATAAAACCACACAGATACATGATCGTTCGTCACTAGATATGGGACCTCATGGAGACGAATCTTTTGATCAGGTGGACAATATAAAAAGAATTATCTTCCCTACGGAAAATGTATGCATATATACATGACTTTAAACTAAAATTAAAAATAAAGAGATGAGATGTAATATTTGGAATCCAGGTATTTTCTGGTTTAATTAGCAATACTGATGTTTAGAGGTCGATTATATCCTATGTCAACAGACAAAATATAATGATGTTTAGAGGTCGATTATATTCTATGTCAACAGACAAAATATAATGATGTTTAGAGGTCGATTATATCCTATGTCAACAAACATAATTTAATGATGTTTAGAGGTCGATTATATCCTATGTCAACAGACAAAATTTAATGATGTTTAGAGGTCGATTATATCCTATGTCAACAGACAAAATATAATGATGTTTAGAGGTCGATTATATCCTATGTCAACAGACAAAATATAATGATGTTTCGAGGTCGATTATATTCTATGTCAACAGACAAAATATAATGATGTTTAGAGGTCGATTATATCTTATGTCAACAGACAAAATTTAATGATGTTTAGAGGTCGATTATATCCTATGTCAACAGACAAAATTTAATGATGTTTAGAGGTCGATTATATCCTATGTCAACAGACAAAATTTAATGATGTTTAGAGGTCGATTATATCCTATGTCAACAGACAAAATATAATGATGTTTAGAGGTCGATTATATCCTATGTCAACAGACAAAATATAATGATGTTTAGAGGTCGATTATATCCTATGTCAACAGACAAAATTTAATGATGGATAGTAGAGAACAATCTAAACAGGAAGGGCAGCATGCACCATTATAGCTTCCATGACTTCGTTATTTAATGCGTATGTCTAGGGTAATAATGTACTAAATTACGCATTTTTGATTGACTTCTTTGGTTGGACATTATACATACACAAACTAAAATTGATTTCTGTCCCAATAGATAAAACTAATGTATTTTATAATGGACTCTAGCGAGTGCCAACATTAATGTCGACATTGACTGAAGCAAATAAATACATATAATAAATACTACACATAGAAACCTCTTGACTGGGTGCTTTTGGTTATATTAGATAAGCAAATCTTATTTCGATTTCCAATTATCTATGTATTAAATTTGGTTATGATTGCATAATTACACTCTGAGATTAAATGCAATGCGACATTAGTCTCAGGTTACTAACCTTTCGTATTAACTAAACTATTTAGATGTTTTAACAATTCGGTGGCGGTTACACTTATCCTACAATTGTTGGTACATTTCCTGGACATAATTAATATACTGCCCGTTTCCAAGATGGCTTCTGCCAATTGTGGAGTTTAATTATTTTTTTGCTTGATCATGTGGAGCTAAGATTGAAAGACATTTAGTAAAAAGATGGATATGCAGATGAAAACGTGGATGGTTGAATGGTATTACAATATTCTCACAGCATGTAGAGGAAAACAACATTAATATATTAGAAATAACGTCATTTTTGTGAGTAATAATTTAATATGTATATGCATGTATTTCGTACCATATTTAAAGAACACCTGTCATTTATGTTCTACTCTTTATCTTTCGTTTGTAAGACCAAGCAACAACAAAAAATCCAGTCACTGAAAAATATGTTTAGTTGAAAAATTCAGCGTGCAAGAAATAAACCAAGGCACTAACTTTTATGTGATGACACAAAATTAAACTGCGACCTAGTAGCTTTGCATGTATCGAGGTTATGACCTATAATACAATGAATTTTGTCGTTGATAGGTCAGAAGGTACACATGTTAGCATTGATATACAAACGAATACAACCAATACGACGATTATAGACTCATCGTTAATACAGTGTCAAATATGTTTCACAAAAAAAAAAAAAAAAAAAAAAACAACAACATATTATCATAAATATACAGGAATGAATTTAAGACTGAATATAGGCAAGATGTATGCCGTATATAAGTCAGATTATAGATAACTGTAACAATACATACAATGTAAGCGTAACTGATGCATCACTATACACCGTACAAGGTTTAGGTTGCAATAAATTGGAATGAATGGTATATGGGACAACTTATTTGACAATAAAGAAATTCATCAAGTTATTTATTGACTTCAGCTTTTATGCATTCAGATGTTCGTATTCCTTGTTTCAGTTTCTTCTTTGGATTTATTTCGACACTTGTTTGTATAATTACTTCCCGAGTACTTTCATTCTCCAAGATATCCTACAACCTGTCCTCAAAAGGCACATTTAAAGCCTGCCTGATACACTTGTTAAGTATTATAGACGTCAAATAGCAATTTTGTTTAATCTTTTTAACTCCAGATAAAAAATGCATCCTGCCAACCGATCCACGCCCCTATACTTCGCAAATGCAATGAATTAATTAGACATTTAATAAGAAACATTTGCCAATGGATCACGAGAAATGAGAAAGATTTCCAATGTAGCTTCTAATATTTCTCCAAAGTGGTGATTGGATTACCAGATAGTAAAGTACTTCTGTTATATGATTTCCTTTATGCTTTTTTGTTTTATTAGCTTCTAATCCCACGTCTTGTTTTTGGTCATTAAACATTCCCATATAATAAGTTGAAGTGATATATTAGTGCAAGATTATATGTTTGTTTTTTCAAGACATAATTGATCTTAGTATAATATGTATAATTCTTTATTATTTTTATTTATTTTTATTTTTCAGATGTATCATTCCGCTCATTTATAAAGTATCTGTATATCGCATCTCAAAAGTATCATCGACTGAATCCTTTACGTGACGGAATTATTGCTATGGTTACAGAATACAGAAACTGTGTAAAAGCGTGTGAACATCAGCACAGTAAAAGGAATGGGAACAAGTATTTTTGGAACCAGTATACACCCCGGCTACCATGTAAGTACAACGAGAGGTAACTTCAAACGCGAGCAAATTCAAACTAAGCTATGCAACATGTTTTGCCATGGCCTCAGAGTAATAATTCTCATAATAGTTTGGTTTTGTTGTGAAAAATATAAAAGTCATCCAGTATCCAAGCATTAAATACGAGACGTACAAAAAATATTCAATATTACCAAAGCTAACACACATATTTTATAAAACATACTTTTGGGGAGTGTTGGGAGGGAGTAAAATAATACCGATTCTGAAGTTGCCCTCTGCCACCATATATAATCTACACCATCTGCAGGCCTGTCGATAATGAAACTTGCAGCCACTTACAGTCAGGGCGAGAGCATTGTACACTCATGGCTGGGGGCTAGAACGATTCCTAACATTGGTGACGGAGCGCCCTCGTCAACATTGTCTGTCTTCGACAGCAGATCCATCTTGATACAGAGGACCGCGTACACGGTAAATTCAACTGGTCTTTTGCTCCCTAACTGCTGGCTGTGCACCACACCATGACCACCTGGCCACCGAAGGGATTGCAAGCTAGGGCTGAGTTGTACCTTATAACTGACGGTGGGGAACAACGTTATTAGCCCGCTGGCCTTTGGGACCATCGGAGGAAATATTTGAGGGTAACAGTCCCGGTATCTACACTGCATATCAAAGCCCTTTACGCTCGACTTTCTTCTCAATGCACTGCAATAGCTGGAATACCTCGACTTTCTTCTCAATGCACTGCAATAGCTGGAATACCTCGACTTTCTTCTCAATGCACTGCAATAGCTGGAATACCTCGACTTTCTTCTCAGTGCACTGCAATAGCTGGAATACCTCGACTTTCGTTAGTGGAATAACAAGGATACTAATGCTAAGAATGGCACTATCTGCCTTTACCTTTAAAAGAATGCCGTATACCCCACCGAAAGCGATTTAAGCCGTCCCTGCCGGGAGTGATCTCATACAGTCCACTAAATATGTTAAAAGCATGACAGCCGAACGATTTACTCTAGGCTTTCCTAATATGCTTAGCAAGTATAGATTATCGTTTATTTATATTCTGGCGGGACCAGTTGAATTCTGCACCCTGTAATTCTGCTCTTTCTATCGCTTTCATGCCTTGTACCAAAGAGTAACAATCCTTGTAGAATTTATATGTCCTTCTTCGCTAGAGAATTTGGAACGTGGTTAACAATTGATACAACCGGCAGACTTATAAACAAATCTGCAGTGAGTTTGGAATTTCGCTCCATTCAAACTATAGGCCGACAAATTAGCAAGAACGTGTGTATCGGCGAAGTCTACAACCATTGCACAATTGTTAAGCCACCCCAGCCTTTGCAGATGTGTATATGTGAAATCGGCGGTAACCTAGACGTAGATCTTATTGTTCAATACAACGAGCCCTATACACCGATTGGTCTATATTCGTTCTCGACCAATCCATGGACTTTACAGAAAAAGGTGTTTGGCTTATTATCGACTCATTTCTGACTTACGTGTGGGCTATCTTGGATGCACAATAGTAGACTATAACTAGCATCCCCCTGACGGGAAAATACATTTAACGCGCATGAGTAATTTATGGCAAACGTAGAAGATGACGTAGATAGACTTGTAGTCCTATCAAGCACCATTAAACACCTCTTCTTCACATGGCTATATTTGGGATAGTATTGTGCATGTTCTCGAGTAACGTATAGTTCCTGATTAGCACCATCCATGATTAAAACGAGATCATGGTAGCCTTCGCTGAGCCGACCAAAGGGCTTGGTGGCAACATAAACTGGAGCCTTGTCTCGCAGAGGAAATGGTCTTGTAGGGTCGGTGCGCATGCAGAATGTAATTGCTTCTACTGCATTTTTAAAACCAGTCATTCCTACAGTGCAAGAAAAGGCATGGGTAGTGCTACAAGGAGATAAACGCGCTCCGCTAATTGTTCGTGCGTTTGCCGTTCGCTAACTATCTTCAATACGCTATCCAATAGAGCATAGAAAACATCAGAGGCCTGCAGACGACTTCAAAGAATAAAGATAGAAGTTTTGCTATTCAACTGTCTACTTTGTCAAAGAAGTTGTGGAGGCAAGAGATGATACCCCCAAAGATATCTGGAAACATGGAGAATGTCTTTTCTGCAAGCAGTCACTGGACACTAGTGAATCATTTTAATTGCTTTTGTACCCATTCGTTAACAACGGCCCTGTTAGTCTGCGACGTTTGGATGATGTGGCGCTGCAACTACCAGTAATTGCTAGTAGAAAGGTAATAATAATCAATGCTCACTGATGTCATGGCGCACTTCATCTTTCAACATGAGGCTGACGCTACTGCGGATACCGTTAATGTGTCCCCGAAGAGTCACCAGATTGCTATTGCAGCCATTAGGCACAAAGGGCGTCTGGCCTTCATATTTTTTTTTTTAAATTCTTCTGCCTACTGGTGATTACGAGTCTTCGATCCTTCTTCCATCTCTACAGTTTCCTGCATGAAATCAGTCGGTTCCAGTGGTATTAGCTAGATTTTCTATAACCTCGACACACTGGGCCTGCATGACCTCGACTAGTCCTTGCAGCTATTGCAAAGTCAGTTCTTGTGGGTCGCCTATATCCTATTCAGTAATGTAGTTTCCAAACCCCAAAATGTCTCTATGGGCTCCTTGACTGCAGTTTCGGTCATATTCCAGATCTTCGTGAATCCATGAGACATCCATCTATAGAAGGGTCGGTTGCTCTTTATTATCAGCATGCAGCGGCTGCCCATCGAGCGTGGCACTTTTGGAACATTTAACGACCTTCAGAATACCTTCACGTAAGCACTTTCGAGTGCATAGAAGAAAAGAGAATTTGCTTTCATCGACATCAACATCATATCAGGTGTTGAAAACGGACAAAAATAATCCTCTCCAAACTTATACTGGCATTAATCAATATGTGTGAGGGACATGCCGTCCTTTTCATTGCAGCTGCTTAAAAATGCATTCACAACTTTCATCAGTTGATCCTAGCGAGTTTATCATTGTTTTCTTATTTTGTCTAATGCTCCTCTTGCCAAGTTTCTTGGATCTCCCTCAGCACCCTTTGAACATTGTTTACTTCTTTATTGAGCATATCACGTTTTCCCTTGTCAACGAGTCATCATACGTGGATCCGATAGGGTCTTGGCTATATTTACCCTAGATTTTCACGTCCGATTACGCATCATTTTTCTGCTATCGTGCTCTTTGTGTCTGTAACACTGCAAACGGTTCTGACCTATTAAAACGATGACTTCGAGCATTCAATGCGCTTCCGTTGAGGTCATCCAAACAACGATTGCAATTATAATACGAGCATTAATATAATCCTTGCTACCGTTTCTGGAAACGCCCAGGTATAAAAGGCACATGCCACTAGATTGTCGCTGCCAATAATTCCCTTCATTCCAATACAACACCGTATGACATGAAGAGAAACATTTGCCCTCTAATGTCGGTGTCTGATATCTATACATTCTATATCAGAATGAGAAATCTGAGACATATATAGCGTCATATAGTTGACCTCGATTGGTTAATGGCCACTTACAAGCTAGATCTGGCAATTGTAAATTCTGCGAAGTTAATACTATCTTATTTGATCAGCTCCAACGCCAGAGCTCGAATATGACCCTTGTGCGTTTTGTGCATGAGTAGCTGTAGCGGAAGACAGCAGTAACGATTCTTTACGAGATGTACTCAGGAGGGAGCAGGTTCACATTGCCCTTTGCATGCCCATGACAGTTGCCATCCCAAGTGACACTAAGCAGCTCAAACGAGTATCCAGTAGTGTACGACACTACACCTCTTCTGTTTATTTTTAGCTCAAGAGTCTCGTCCACTTTTAGGTCATATCCGTGAATGCAAGCCCTGTCTTGGCATTTTTAGGCAATACACTTGCATGGATGGCCACGAGGGGACGACCCCGACTTTCTGTGTCCAATCTTGACAACTGAGTTATATCCTTAACGCTGGATAGACAGGGAAGAATGCTCCATCACATATGTTTATCCATAACCCAGTCCTTTTCTGAGATTTTCATTGTCAATCCCTGTGTATTGTGTACCGTAATACCTTATATTTGGCGCTTGTTGATGTAGTGACAAGTGATAGGCCCTTCGGAAGTCTCAATGCTAACATCAAGAACAGTTCTGTTTGGCTCTGTGTGCCAGGAATTGTTAATATGCACTTTTGTCTTTGGGAGTCTTTATGGTGGTACAGCATGGGAATTTGACAGTCTGCAAACGCATTTGCATCACCTTTAAAGTGCAGATGCTGAGTTTTGATTGCGAACTTACGTCCACAAGAAAACAATGAGATTGACTGAGATCGATAGCTCCAACACAATGTCTAAGCCGAGACAGGAGGCGTAAACATGCGTATAAGCAGACATTGAACTACCTCTTCGTAGTTGCTACTTCGTACATAATCATGAAGCCACTTATGTCAACTCGCGCGACATATTGGCAGTGGTTGGCCCTTGGCACCGGAGCAAGTTACATCGCAACGTTCTGTCCCAGATAGTCAAGAATTGTTCTTAAAACATCACGTGGCACAACGCAAATTTTGCCTAAGACAGTTGTTCGTGGGAATAGTTTTTGGCATGTTCGCCTGAGCGTCCAGTGTATATGGTCATTTAGATTAAGAGACTGTGGTGTGGCTAGGGTAGAAATCCCCTTTTACAGTGTTATGTGTCTAGCGGATAGGTCAGCATACAGCGCTCTACTGTTTAGGTGGTCCTTTCCGAGCAGACACCGCCGTTCAGGTGGCTGACTTCGTATACTGCGAGCGGATCCTCTACTCTCAGTACGCTAAGAGTTATCATCAATCACGCTCCAAACTTTTGTCTTAGCGTGTTGGCAACATGCTCTTTTGGGACATAAACCTGATCGCTTTCATCACGTAACTGGGCTGTAGGTGTCTTTAGACGGCCATATTTCTTCTTGAAGATGTCACGAATAGCAATAGCGTCAAAGAATCATTGGAAGAATGTTTATCTCTATCAAGGCCTGTTCATTTTATATATGAAGTGTATTAGCATGATAAGAAAGTTGATGTGGATGTAGTCGTGCATATTAATTCGAATGTGTGTTGCCGGAATTGACCGCAATCGTAGAAGGTCAAAATGTGTCCACGTTTGTCATTTTAGCGCAGGAATTTTGAACACAATAGAACATCCTATCCAGAGCTGGCTTCCAGCCGTTACGTTCCTTGTCCACCATTGCATACTCGCGGCTCCCATTATACTCACTTCTTGCGAGCTACTCAAGGTCATCGAAGCAACAGAGGAGGATTTCATTATTTCTTCATACTTTTCCCGAGTGTGATAGGCACGACCATCCATAAATACAGACTGGTTATTGGTTAAATGCTGGTTCCCCGGCAACCAGGCAGGTATTTGATTACCCCAAATGACTCATTGAATGGTTTCAATGAAATCTGTCTAACGATCCATAGGTCCTTGGAACAGGCGCTACTGTTGTGGGCCATAACCCATGAGTTCTTTCACTGGCTGCTTTGTTACCTGCTGTAATTGTAAATATTCTCTCTAGATGTGGTTTTTAAATAGCATGTTGTTTAAGGCTTTCTTCTAGGTTTATTGAGACTTGTGGTATTGTTGTCACTCAGTAATCGTTTGGGTTAAATATTGTCTCCTTAAAGTGCCGTTGTTGTAATAAGAGGGTTACTCACAACATAGCTACTGTGTCGAACCAACATTAGAGCCGGTTGGTTGGGTTAGCATATACGATACTATAGTGGACATATACTACAGCTGCAACTGGTTATACGTTGTAGTAAAACGGTCGATTAAAATAAACAAGGGCACCATGGTGGGTTGTTCGTAAAGTAGCAACAACACGTGTACTTCTTTCCTCTGTATTCACTGGGACATGGGTTTCCCGTGCCCACTCAGCAGCATTCTAGTGGAGAAACCAAACTTTGTGCATATACTTGTCATTGTCTAGGATGGTATGAAGAATCCCTCCTCGTATTCGTCCATCATTTGAAAGTGCAAAGCATTCGAAAGGATCAGGACATAAACATCAAAATCAGTACATTGTTTCTTTTAGAGTGACTTAAACTTAGTTATCCGCTAATGCGGTCATCATAGCTTCCATGTTTAACGATTATGCACCTCAGATCGAAATTTGTGCAAACGCGTTATTGAGAGTGGATATACCTAATACTATAAAAGATTTCAAGTATCGACTGAAGCAGACCATTTCACATCCAGTGGATACTTAATTTTATTACCTATTCTAAACATATTCAGACGGATATGGCATTGTTTCCCATACAGTTGTTTCCTCAGTTCTAATTAATTTAACTCATGCTCGAGTGCTTCCTCCGCAACTGTTAGATTTTTAATATATTTAAATGTGCGATTACTTTGTAATATAGAAGTTTCGTCGAAAACAATAGGGTCACGCAATGGGGGGTTACTTTCAGCTCCTTTTTGTGCCGGTGGAAAATATGTACCGCCCTTCTCAGAGTGTGAAAGTTTGAAACATATATATGCGTAGGGAAAGTAGGAGGGTATGGCGTATGTTAGCCGCGCCCTAACAATTAGGACTCGTCGTCCAACTCCCACTCATAAGAAGATTTAGTCTCTTATTTAGGAAAACCGCGACATGAAATGTGCAAAAAAAAATGATCTTTTATTTTGCTGATCGATATGTTTCCAACTGGTTGTAAATAATATATTTTATATAAATCCTCACAACAACCCATTAAAAACGTGCACAAAGTATCACTTAATTCACCGTTTGTACTTGCTTATAAGTCGAATCAAACTGCAAACATAAAAGATCCAGATCTGCCTTAGCATAAAGCGTCTGCAGACCAGGATCTATGTTATTTGTCTAACTGATTACTTATGCCAAAATGTACAGACCAAGATCTGCCGGCGCATTACATGAGGGCAGATCTGGGTCTGTGCAGTTTGCAGTTGGACTCTTATTATAAGCGAGAAAATCCGGTAAAGCCGTGGTATCTAAAACCTTGTGACATATTCTTGATTAGCATTCCGGCTAACTAGTGGTGCAGTACTCGAAGTAGATTATACTCTAGTAACGTAAAGGTCGGACTGAGGGAAGATGTGGAATATCTGAACTGCGAAAAAGCCCCAAACAATTCTAAAGCCAAACATTCAACAGATATGTTTTAAACCCCCAACACCAACACAAAAAGAAAAAAGTTAATAAAATCACCTTCAATCCTATTTCAGATTTAAAGAGCAAATGCTTTGGAAGTCTGCTTGCAAAGACTCATCCTTCTGTATTTCACGCCCCCCCCCCCTCTCTCTCTCTCTCTCTCTCTCTCTCTCTCTCTCTCTCTCTCTCTCTTTCTCCTATGCGAATAGTCATGTTGAATAGTCATGTTGGTATTGATTAATCTTCATTTAAATGTCTCCATTAATTTGCCACAATCATTATCCGCCATTGGTTAAGTACAGTTAAGTATAAACATACAAGGATACTGGCCCTGATTTCCGACAATGGCACTATAGGGATATATATTTTATTTTAAATATTAGGTCAATAAAACCTTAAATGATTTGTTGTCGTGTATCTGGCTGTATTAAAGTACGTGTGTTCTGAATCAGAATTGCACATTATACAACAGATGCACACTTGATATGATACACTGGTAAGATGAAAAACAGTTAACATTGTTTTTGAAGGTAGACCTAATCACACCTTTCACTCCGTTTTCCTTCTTGTACATAAATGGGCCAAACATTGAGGAACGCATGATTGTATAATTGCGAATCAAATATTTCGTTCATATTAATGTAGGTGTTTCAGATCATCCCCCACCCACCCCACCGACGCACAGATACACTTTAGTCCGTTGTTAACTTCGTCGATATGCCTTTATATATTATATGATCATGTTGTGTTCGTCAAAATTTTTCTTTTAAGTTCCTCTTTTATACTTGCAAACCCAAGACATTTGTACTCATTAAATCACAGTAACCACACACTCCTTTATGGTCTTTGTTTTACTTTTTGCCATTTTAATCAATTGTGTTGAAACTTATACCTCAGACTTTTCATTCCACAGAATAGTTTCTCATTAGTAGTCCCGACGTCTCTTCCTAAACAAGAAAAATGTTTTACATCATTGTTACAGGAAGCATTTTTGAAACTCTTTCTACTTCTCAGCAAAAAATGCTGTTCAACTTTAGAGACAGACAGAGAGGGCATTTTATACCATGAAGCTATCCGTTTCTCGGGAATTTGATAATTATTTGGCTTCCTTTGCTGTGTTTAAGTTTCAAACATGCAATCATTTTAAGCCGCACCAGAAATCACGTAACCAAACTGATAACGATTGATTTACAATTTGATCAAACGTTTAATTAAGAATCGCTCCTCATAGAGTGTGCATTGTATATTTAACGTTTATTGTTACTCTAAAAAATAACGCACTTACTTATCTATATCACCTTACAGCTAAACCCTGGAAGGCACCCCTACTTACGTATAGCGCCGTTCAGATAAACCTAAATGTCGAATCTATCCATGGAATCTTACAACTGTACCTTCTTTAGAATCAATACCTACTTTGATCAACAAATTGTTCGAATTAAAAGCTAAGGCTCGACAACGCGTATGCTATTGCATTAGCATTGCCGAATATCAAGAAAGATAGATCACTACTGGACTTACCAGAGCATACTTCGGGTTTTAACTGATGAGCAAGAAGCCGTTAATAAGTATTGAAAAAGTATCTACTGGCGGGCACGAGCGATGGAGAAAATTCCCAAATTTTGTTGGCGGCCATATTGCTGTTTCGTTCTCATTAGACTGGTTCTCTATGTCTAATTGAACTACATCTTTGAAAATATGAGGGAACATCCACTGTGGCAAAGTGTAGAGAGTCATCATAATGGGCATGACACAGAAAAGGTAGAAAACAACAAGGATAGAATAGTCTCATTCACTAAAGGTATTGGCCAGTAAAATAATAGTCTAATTGTTATTGACACATGATACCAATGATATTATCACTGTTATTATCGTCCAGTAAGGTCGGTCGTTGACACGCTGGGGGGTATTTTATGTTCAAGAAAACGACCAGAACTTTAATTTCATAGTTGACTATAGTATTGAACATGACATGGTAGCAATATTGATCGTGACTTAAGTGTACGTCACCATGGTTTTAGCCTCATTTGTGACCTCTGAATTGACCGTCCGCTCTAAACTTCAAACATATTCTTCACTCGAAGCTATTTAATTAATTTGTTTAATTCTCTATGATGCATTAATAATGTCACTGCACTGAACAGTACATGATTGCAATGTCTTAAGAACGTAATCTAGTAGAGGTTCAACACAATTCATTTACGCATCATTTAGGTAATTTATCATGTTCAAGCAAATTGAATCCATCGGTACGTGTTTATTGGCAGAACGACGATTACAATATTTTCTTATACTACATATACTTATAGTAGTAAAACTTTTTATCCTGATACATAAATTATGCTTAAAATCATTGTATATTTCTTCTTGCGTACAATCTTTGTATGCTGCACAGTATATATTTCTTCTTGCGTACAATCTTTGTATGCTGCACAGCGTATATTTCTTCTTGCGTACAGTCTGTGTTTATTGCACAGTGTATATTTTTTTCTTATACACAATCGTTTTATGTTACAGATCGTATGTTTCTCTTGTGTACAAACTTTATATATTACATTATATAGTTCTTCTTGTGTACAAACTTTGTATATTGCACAGGGTATATTTCTTCTTGTACACAATCGATTTATGTTACAGATTGTATGTTTCTCTTGTGTACCAACTTTATATATTACACTATAGAGTTCTTCTTGTGTACAATCTTTATACATTACACTATATAGTTCTTTTTGTGTACAAACTTTATATATTACACAGTATTCTCACCAATGTCAATTGGGTAAATGTAGCATTTAGCCCATGAGGATAAAATTTTGATAATTATTGGGCCTTAATTTGTCGCTTGCTTTTTAGTATTAAAGTCGGCTTCTAATTTTGATTTAAGTTATATGTACATAGTGTACATACGTGGAACTTCTCGGAAATATGGTAATTTGGATTACGTCTGGCTGATCATGCAGAAAATCAAGGCAAACCTTGAATTATTTTACTTTTTATGAATCTGATAACATATTATATGTTATGAACTAATCTCCTACTTCTATCAAAAGCTTGTAAGTTAGGTTTGTGAATCTTCTAAGTATTTGATCATGTAAGATGAACTGTCATATCATTTGTTTCTCTTTTACATTTTGACAATCGATCCAGTATCACATTCAAACTGGAATTCGGCGCTACCACGTAAACACCTTATCTGGCAAATTTTGGTTTATAAACCTTATATAGCAACTGAAAACATTTCTTCATAACACCTGATGACATCACAAATGAAGTTATTACGTTTTAAGATATAAAACGGAAATATCAGAGGAACCCGAAATCAAATACAACGTCATTTCATTTTGTTACATTGATTTGTATCAAATAAATATATTATCTTTATGTATATATATATATATATATATATATATATATATATATATATATATATATACACTCTCTCTCTCTCTCACCATTATATTAATTTTAGTGTTATTTCAAAATGAATCATATATATGAAGCAGCGAAGGTAACCGTAGCTATTACCTCTTTCTATTATTGGTCCTGTGAATTTGCATATATGTATTACTTCTTTTCTTTAGGTTCTGCTTCTGGTGATTGCTAGCGGGGTGCCGACTTAAAATCTGGCCAGACCTATGGAGGATATGTCAATGAGATCACTGTCGCTAAAAGCTGAATTAGTTTTTTCCCACTAGTTCTATCTTTGTACTTTTTTCTTTATATTTTAGTCTAGTCCAATGACTTTGATGAATATTTTAAATCCACAAGACAGTCAAGTTATTGGAAGGGGCGGCAATGTGGACATGCTTGAGCCGGATGGGAAGCGGTTGTGTCCCCTGATTAACGTAGTTTCTCTAAACCATATGTTGAACAAACACATCTCATTTTTTTATGGCTAAACATCTAGTTTTCACTTACCAGGTGAGATTAATGTTGTCCAATGTGAGAAGGATCTATAACAAGAGTCATTAAGGTAGAGATTAAAGTGCTATCAATTGAATTCTTTTAACTTTTTCTTGGATTCAAATCCTCTGCCTCGGTCATTATTCTGACAAAGGACTCGTGACTTGGGTTTTTGACACTGACCATGAGTTATCTCGTATTATCTCGTGATGTGAGATTTGTCTATATGTGACGTGAGATATGGCTATACTCCAAGGAGTACACTAGTATACACTCTAAAATTCATACGCCTCTTATAACCGAGGGTGTAGGTACTAAAGTTGATCATAACTGAGTATGTTGGTACTAACCAGTACTCATACCGGATAGTACAAAAATGAGTAAATCATATTGCACAGATGTGACATTTTTTTTTTTTAAATTCAGACTGAAGGGTATGGCGACTATCACTTTCTTCGATGATTTAGCATTCTGTATAAAGGGTATGTTAATAATCACGTTCTTGAGGATTTATTATTCTCACTGAAGTGTGTGATAATTATCACTTTCATTGGGGGATATATTATTCTCACTGAAGGCTATCGTTATTATTACTTTCATTGATGGGTATTGTAATTATCACAAATGACTGCACGTGATTATTTGACGTATAACCTTTAACCTTGTCACACTCATGCTACACTCGCAGGGAAGATATACGGCTATAACAATTAAGAGTGAAGAAAGCGGTCGACTTTTGCGGTTGGTCAAAATTTTAAAAATATGTTTCTTGTGTGTCTTATATTTATTTAGCATTTATGAAATAATTTGCCTGGAATATATTGACAAATATATAGCATTTTAAATAAATTTCTTCTTTAAAATCGATGTGCCGATATAAATTTGAATACGTCATCTAAGATTGTCATGAATGCTAGGCTCAAAAAGTAATTTTACTCCCGTGTTTATTTATATTGTTTTGAAACTAGAAATAGTTGTGTTTCAGTTTCGTTTAATGAGAGAAGCTGTTTTCTAGATGCACAAGTGTTTCATTGATATTGCCCTAATGAAATTCTTTAAAAACATACAAGAAAATTGCAAAACAGACAAATCGAAACAAACAAGGAATCACACACACACACACACACACACACACACACACACACGAACTCGAATTCCCTAATAAAAGAATAAAGAGCACACTAATCGTCTATTTTCGCGAAAATTAAAATATATTGCAGTGTAATTGCCGCATTATGATCGCATTTCTTTTGTGTACAATTAACGATCAGATATGAAGTTTGTTAATTTCTCGGTAAAAAAAAGTAAAAGTTCTACCATTGTTAAGTAACATGAAATACCGCTAATTTTACTGTCATTATATATAAGCTAGACTGGAATAATTTCTCAGAAATCTCTGATAAGTTTATCACTTTCGTTCATTTCATGAAGTCAAATGGTTATGTCACTGGGTGAAGGGAAAATAATTTGTATCTGAACACATAAGCCACTTTCCTTTTATTAAAATATTACCAACATAATGTTTATGTTATTCATCTGATAACCATTTAATTTTTCGTTTCAGTTTAAGTCTAATTATCTTATCATATATACTCATATCCTTGTTCCGTTAAATTTTGTCTTTTCGCATTGATGTATTTCTTATTGGTCTGAGCTTATCGTACTTTATTTCAATGAAAAATTACAATAAAGTCTTTTTTCACTGAGTTACTGTTGTTTTCGTTCCATGTACGTCATCTGCCGATATTCCTTGCGCTAGTCCTATTTACTTTAAAACAAAATTACCATTCTCAAATCCGCACATGATATCATTTCAAGAAATAGAAGTCTACAACTTTGATTTTATATGCATATTATCAAGGTTTGAGAAATTTCAACGGTTTACTGCTTTACGGCACGTCAGCACAAGTAGGTTATTTAGTGCTGAGGCAATTTGCGTAAGTGTCCTTTCCAAACACGCACCACGGCAACGCATCAAGCCTGATAAGATTGTAGGATTCGAACTGGTGCCCTTTCGGTCATGAGTCCAGCACTGTAACCATTGAGCCAATGTAGATCTTTCCGCCATAAATCGCCTCTTATTTTATCTGCTACGGACCAGCTAGCTGCTTCTACAAGTTATAAATTTACGGTATGCAGGAGATAGAATCGCGACTGTTATATACATTATAATATATACGGTACGCAGAACGGAGAATCAGGACTTTTTCCAATGTTATAATATGTTTACGATATGCAGAAGGAAGCATCGGTCCTATTACAGCTGTTATAATATTTACGATATGCAGGGGGGGGGGGAGCATCATGCACTATTAAAGATGTTATCATATTTATGAAATGCAGGAGGGGAGGATCGGGCCAATTATAGCTGTTATAATATTCACGATGGGGGGGGGCATCGGGCACTATTAAAGATGTTATAATATTTACGATATGCATGAGGGAGCATCAGACCTACTCTATATGTTATAATATTTACGATATGCAAGAGGGTTTAGATAAATATGTGCAATGCTGGTTAGATTTGTTTGGACAGGCTTGCTGACAGTGTATAAGACCCAGCACTAAGACGGGCTGTTTTTGCCTTGGAGCTAGAGCCAATCACTCGATAAGAAACACGTCTACCTTGACAGCAAGGCACTTACCCACAAAGTTGATTAGTTTCCTCATATCCTTCTTTTTAGATGAGTTGATTTTAATCTATCATATCACGAAACATTAAGTAGACATAAAGTTTACAAATCTAGTGAAGCAACACATTTATATCTTTATGACATTGTTTAAAGGATAAAAAATCAGGCGTACCAGGTGCTGCACTGCCATAAAATAGATTAACTGCCAGGTCACAACAACGTGTTATCTCGCCTACGACATTGTTAGGATCTTGATTAAAGAAAATTATGTTTTTGGAACAAAATCGCATTGCTTGACTATATTCATTTTGGATTATTTGGTAGAATATACATGGTTCTGACGTAATACCAATTTCAGATTCTTAATATAATGCATTTTTTTTTCTATTTGCATAAAAAGGTCAAAGTCAACTTTTAACAGCTATTTTAAGCTCACCAGTCATGTGGAATGTCATAAAAACTGAGAAAACACTAGCTAGTACTTTCATTAGATTCTTTTGTCATTTGCCATTGAACAATGTATGTGTTCATGAGACAATAATGCTTATTAATTCTTTTTCATTTGAAATATGCAGCAAATAAATCTGCTGTGAACGAATAATAATAATAATAATATAAATTTAAAGGGTGCCATAAAATAGACTGAGATTATCGTTCATAGATGATATTGTTTAAAAGCCAAACCAAGGGAATAATTAGCAAAAGGACACGAGTTAATAAGTAAAATAATATGGTTTCAAAGTTTATTGAAGGCTTTAAAATGAAAATAAAATTCATTTGCGAGTCATCAAATACGTTATATCTAACATAGGTATGGAAGTCCATCGCCGCATAAAAACGAAACGAACACAAGTTAAGTAACATTCAAATAAACCAACAAAAGATAAAATGAAACAAGCATGATTGTAAATTAAAGAAAAATACTAAAGTTCAGACTCTAAGATCAATACTCAAACGAAATATGAAAATCTTAAGAGAAACAAGCAAAATACGAATGAAACAAGCTAATGCAAAACGAAATAACAGCATTTGAAACAAGGTGATTAAAACTAAACAAAAACAAAAAAATCAAGGGAAGCACTAATGAAACAGGCGAGTGTATAAGAAAACAAAGAAAACTCAGACGAAACAACGGCATGTGTAACAATGAGATCAGTACTCGAGGGAAAGAAACGAGGCGCAAAATAAAAAATAGACAAATGTCAGAAGAAACAATCAAAACAAGGAGAATTTAAATGAAACCAACACAAATTGAACGTAATAAGCTAATGTAAAATTAAACAAAGATAAAACAGAAAATGTAAAGAAACACACACACACAACGCCCATGCGCAAACATTATTGACAAAATTCATGGATGTCGCGTGCCGCTGACGGAATTATTACTAACACTGGAGAAGGACGGACAATTGACCTACTACCAGTTGTCAATCATGCTGATCAATTAACCAATCAGCAAGCGTAATTTAGACACACCTCCAGGCATTGCTTACATCAGCCATTTTCCTCCGACAAGCTGCTTGTGGCAATAATGAAGTGATTATGATAAGTATTTACAAATTTTGCAATGATTGATTGATTTCTGGATTAATAAGGGTAAACAGTAGTCAATGGGAGCCTTGTAATTCTGACTGTCGATATTCAGATCGTCTAAATGGAGGAATTAGATTTATTCCTTTCCTGAAACATAGACAAACCTTCAATGGATAACGACTTTTTTGTGGTCGCGTGTACGATCAGCTGAACATGGAAACAGTTGAAGGCAATTATATGTTTGTTTGCATGAAAGTATGTAGAAAAGCATTTCACGTCGATGGTTTGAAGGAAAAAAAGAAAGAATTGAAAAATATATGTAAAAATGAACGTTTCTAGAATATAGGAGGAGAACACCAACCCACCCCCAACTTACGGGCTTTGATGTATATTATTTTTCTTATATAGGAGGCATCGAACCCCAGACTGCATTATAGTCGCAAAAAATGAAACATTAGGGGCCAGGCAGAAGTTTGCAACTGCCCAGGACAAATCGGCCCACGCTCCGAGTACAACAACAATGCAGGAAACATTTGCAATAATTGTAGCGCATTCTCCTGCAAAAGTTACACCACCCAGGCAGAAAGTCCCCCATGAGATACACGATGTGGTGCAAGCGGATTTTGGAAATGTCCTCCCCTTCAGATAATGAAGAAATAGAAGAAGAAGAAGAGGTAGCGGTGGTAGAAGCCGATCCATATCGCCAACAATACATGGATATGGGCCTAGGTGCAGCCATGGAGGACACAAAAAAGGCGGGAAATGTAATCAACGCCGTGAAATGCATAGCATGGAGGTCCATGGACACATACAAACCAAGGCCATCACAATGGAACTATGGAGTAAGGTTTCTTTCAACATTCTACCAAAAGCGCCTATAGGGACTACTCATTATACCAGCTTGTGGAAGGGGCCAGCTACCTAGCAACAATTCATAGCTACGATTTCCCCGACAACACACGAGAAGACAAGCGGACGGCGGCCAAATGTAAAGAGGCAGAAGACCTCCGTGGGACGTTCAGTTAACCTGCCAAGAAAGCCCTTTTCAGGGCTCAATTGCCTCTTTATTTTAGGGATTCCATTTTGGATAGGAATTTCATTAAAACAATCTATGATTCTGATCTGATCCGTTTTCCACCGTTCAAAATTCAAACCAAATGCCTAATATTGACTAAACTGTTATATGTCGCTTAGACTTTAGTAATCTAATTCTGTTAGGGACTCCATTTTTTATGCACACTATGTACTAGTAGGATTGGATGATAAGTGATAGGCAAATTTTAATGACTTAATGGATTTGGCTAATTGCACAGGTGGCATACACATTATTGGGTTAGGAATTGTCCATTAGTACCACTGGACTGAATTTGACACAAGTACGGACGGACGTTTTGTGTGAGTAGAGCCTTTGTGTGAAAGGACGACTTCACAGCCTCATTGAGCCGCCTGCCGAGAGCCTTTTCTTCCTTTGCCTCACTCGGCCTTCTGTACAGGGACGGGATGTGGAATGATTTCCACCCGTCCCAACACCAGGTGCCCGAATGGGACGTCATAGTCGCCGACCAATGGCGACGGGCATCTCTTACTGCTTGGTTGACACCTGTGGTAATTGACTGTAACCTTAGATAGCTTGAGTGTGTGTTGGGTCTATTCCCTCTCAAGCTAAGGCCCCTAGCTGGCGTTATTTGGATGCACCAATACTTAGTCGATTCGCCAGCTAGTTAAATGAAACATCATGGGCCAATTTAGCAATCCTATTTGAGGATATTAAAGCCTGGGGGATGAATCACTTTTTCCTTCCCCTTGTAATTTAACAGTATGCCATGCATACATAAACCAGAGGCACATGCACAGTAAGTACGCACGCCTCTATAATTCAAATAATTCATTCATTCATTCATTCAGACTGCATTATTTTAAAAAATTTAAAATTTACACTTTGATGTTGGCTTGTCCCAAAATCAATGATTTATTGTCTCGATCTTTCAGACACTTGAGTGACTCTTTACTTTCTCATTGGGCTGAAGGAGGGGTGGGGATACAAAAATGTAATAAAAAAGAAATACAAAAACAATGATTTCAGATAATTATAGTCCGATATATAAAGCATGCATTTACATGTTTACATTAACAGACATCTTTGATCAAAATTGCATCTGACGAACATAGTAGAACTTTAAAATTATTATGTACAAGAGTATAATTCTAAACAGTACTTATTTACGATTTTGTTAAATTCTAATTCATTTATTTCAAGACAGCGTGAACATAAGTCAGATAAAATTAATAAGGATAAGATTATATAATAAATATACTAGCATCTTTTGGAGCGACTTTCCTTGTACATGATTAAGCTCTCGAGCAGCTTTAAAAATTGATTTTTATTATTTGCTGAAATAACACACTTAGATTATTACTATAAGAACTTGAACTGTAATTATAAATATTGTCTACTGCAGTATAATTTATGCAACTTTATAATTTATTATTTTAAGAATAATACAAATCATTTTCAATAAACATTTCACTTAAGCTGAAACATATTTCTTAGCCAACTACTGCATGTTTGTCGGAGGTTAGCAGGGCGTCATGTCACGTGATTTGGTAGGCGGAGCGATCTATCATCTCGCGTAAGGTCACTTGAAAGAAAAATAGCTCCGAGCTCCCAGTCAGCAAGTCCGACGGTCTAGGTGTATAAAATATACAAATACTTAGGTGAAAGGTGTAATCATTTAATAAACTATATATTCAACAATTACAGGGCAATTTTTCCACGCAATTTCTTTCATTCAATACAAAGACCTATTCAAATTGTCAGTTATTTCATCAGGAGAAATTCTAGGTGAGAGTGTTGCCTTCCCGTGTCCCTTCTATGTTACTCATCTGCAACTTACACCTTGTATCTAGATTCGGTACTTCCGGTACCATTGTTTCCGTTCTCTGGCGCTGCGCCTTCGCACAACTACTTATTCTACTGGCCCTGTGCCTTCGTACAGCTGCTTATTCTCCCAGCACTGCGCCTTTGAACAACTGCCTATTTCCACGTGCTCTCCACGTCTTCTTCTCTGTCTTATCTCAGGGTGGTGCCCTATCCCACCCGGAAAACTTCCTCAGAAGCCTCTGTTCCAAATCTCGTCCGAATTTCCTAGAACCCCTTTCCCTCTTAAAATACGGAAACAATAACGCGCTTCAAACAGAACTAACGTGACAGTACATTATTGCCAACATAACAGATTAAGTAAAAATACAAATTATTGATTATGTTGGTATAGCCGAAAGATAAGGGAAGGATAGACAGATATTCAGATCAACATTTTGGTCATGCATGACAAAAGGATGGAATGGCAATCAACATAACTATTCTTCTGAGTTTACATGGGAAAATAACGATTTCAATATCGGTTTTACACAACATTTGTCAGATAAAGGAAAGTCCCTTAAAACTGCATATACCAACAGCGCCATACTCTGACATAGTATCACATCATATTTCTGAAATTCTTTTAATGAAGAAAAAGTAAGTCTTGTTTAGCTTGTTTCAGTGATTCTCTTTTCTGAATAATAAAAAAAGAACAACAGTATCTAATAAATGACACTAAAGATAAAAGTTAATTATGCATTTGCCACTGGTACATTTCTTTAAAAAAGAAACTTATTCTGCCTTGACCTTAAAAATTATTATTTTTATTGTCGTTTTTCCCTTAAATATTCATCTTTAATATCCGTTCTCTGCCGTATATACAGAATCAATTCAAAGTTGTCTGAGGACCGTGTTCGTCATCTACAAGAATAACAGTATCCTTAAAACTTAGGGTGAAATACGTGCATGTGATCATTAACATATATATATATATATATATATATATATATATATATATATATATATATATATATATATTACAAAATTGTATTACACAGAGTTATCTAGCCTGCCGAATGCTTATGTTTATTCCTGTCTGATGGGAAGGAAAGATTATTGGAATTCTCATGTCAGGTTTATGTAATTAACATAATGACCGTATTGGATACATATAATTAATTAATTGTTTAAGTTTGATATGTATTTTCAGCCAGTATATTTGTATATTACCATTGTATTTTAATAATATCATTCATTAGACTTTACTGATAAAAATATTTGCTGTAATTTGTTCTCATTATGCACCAGTTATTTAAGGTTGAATTGTTTACTTTTTCCCAAAAATTCTCTAAAAAAAATCGCCACTTGACATACATTTCAGCAATGTGAAATTACCTGTTATGTTTACTAATTTGACAGCTGAATTATCAATATCTACATTTTCTCAGAAAAAATCAACTAAAATCTTCATTCTAACTTGTATACTCAACCCCCACCCCAAAGGTTTATAATTTCAAATCTCTATGAACATGTGTCCCTGCAAAGAAGAACGCAATGTAAATTGTTCGATGATTTCAGTGTTGCACTCGTCGGTTTAAGGGAAGGTCGTAATGATGTCAGTAGCTATGACGTCATCGGAATGGACTGTGGCGGCCTCGATTCACCTGTTTTGCTTGTTATGGCGCGTAACAACAAACCGACTGCTCCAGTTAACAGCCTTATGGCGTAAGTTATATAATTTTCTGTCAGCTAGGTATAACTGATGATAGCAGACAGACGAATGAAGACTGCTGTGTTACCACGTTTTGAAATTTTTGTCACATCTCTCTCGGATGGGATTGAGATTATGGATAACTCTACGTATATTTTCAATACTTCTAGAGTTTTATTTTCAAACGTCTAAGAAATGGTTTGTGCGTTCAAAGGTCAAAGTGTCAATGCATATGCGATTAGTAGCACTGTATGATTTATTACCCCAATGAATTTAGCCCATGTATTATAACTATTAAAATGTCCACCTTAGAGTCATACATTGCACTCATTGGGCATGGACATACAAAAATATACATAATAAAGCTGACATACACCTCAGATTCCATTCCTATTACAACAGTCTCTAGATCATAGCTGATAAAGCACTGAGATTATGTTATGCATGAAAAAACAAACAAAAATCACCCAACATAAACGTTTATTCATGCAGCTTAAATGCACATCTGAGTCCATATCTAGCCCCACGATCATAACTTAGAAAGTACTGTGAAGCCCACCCTATAACAACCCTTCTCACTCACTGCCCATGAAAGACATACGTCACATACACATACTGTCACTCTCTATTTTAATCCAATTTATGCGCTGGCGAAATCCCCATTCAGTTGGATAGAGATAGCGACATTTAAAACTTTCCACCCGCCTACCAATCAATCGATCATATATATATATATATATATATATATATATATATATATATATATATATATATATATATATATATATATATATATGTCGCTTGGGCCAATTCAAAAGAAGAGATAATAATAGCAATACCATGTTGTCCAGAAATAACAAATGAGCTGGTTTTGTGTCTATCACCTAACGAAATAGTATGTTTTGACCTAATTCTAAGTTGGGAACAGAAAGAGATAAAGCGTGGCGAGATATCGACGCCAGAAGTTATATTCCGGTAAACCTCTGCAAGGAGGTTTTGAAGGAAAGATGTTAAGATAATTGTGTGTCGGGATCATGGACAAGAACTACAACAACAACAACATCATCATCATCAACAACAACAACAACAACAACAACAACAACAATAATAATAATAATAATAATAATAATAATGATAAAGACAGTAAAATAAAAAATGTAACTAGGTGGGTAGATACATACATATATATATATATATATATATATATATATATATATATATATATATATATATATATATATATATATATATCTGGGACTATGTTATAACCTGAAAACTGTGAAGATTCCTATAAGTATATAAGCAGATATACGCAAGTACAAGTTTACATATACAACTGCTATTAACCTAAGGATCCATCACTAATCTCCATGGTAACCGTATAAAACAACTCAATTCACACACCAGGAATAGGTACATGTTTTGCTGTGCGCTAAAAGACAAATATACATTTAAAAAAATAAGATTAACACGAATAATGCGTTTCAGAAACCGCGAAGCCCTTCTATATTTAGATGTTTTACCCGTCTCCTTGGTTTTAGTTACAGCACCACCTTCCACCTGACGCAGTTGTTGCTAAATGTGTGTGTGTGTGTGTGTGTGTGTGTGTGTGTGTGTGTGTGTGTGTTGGATTTATAACGCAGCTTTAATAATTTTTCAGTTGCATCGCTACGATGTTTACATTGTGGCAATTTATAGTGATGTCTAGCACTGGGGCATCATGCCGCAGACATGTAGCATGATGTCCCACCTAGTCACATTATCCTCACACTAACCCTTTAATGCTGAGCGCCTAGCGAGGCAGCTGTTAGTAGCATTTTTATGTCTTTGGTATGACTCGCCCGGTGTTCGAACCCGCGACTTCCCGCATCCGAGGCGGAATCTCTAACCACTAGACCTCCGGACCGGTCTGTTGCTAAATGGATCACAGCTTCCTATGCGCAGTCACTGCTTATAATATCACCGAATTAAGGATACATGCAATGCTAACAAATACTAGAAACAAATAAACTGCGAATCACACAGATATTATACGTTCTTCCTGTTTTGATGAATAATTAGCACGCTAATGGAGCCCTTAACTATGAAGAATTACGGGGACTGGTCGTTTCAGCTGTTCTCACTGATGGTCGTCCTAGCCGATAATGGGTACTCATTGTCTGGATGAGTGGATGAATTTATGATTGCTCACATATACCTGTTTTCATTTTTATTGGGACTTCCGTTCCCCTACTTTACATACAGTTTAGGATATTTTCATTGGCTAGTGGTAAAGAATCTAAATAAAATGGCGTTGAATGGAATCAAAATATTTTTGCAGCAGTCACACGTTTCCGCGAATATAATAAATATTATGTCAGATCTTTTAAAGCACTGACAAAACTTTCAGACAGAATGGCTATTCCAATTTGTACTCAGTAATCATATCTTAGTAAATAAATTCTCTCACATACACACGGACATTTTTGAAATAGTTTTTTTAAAATAAATTTCCGTACAATGACCCATACACAGAAGTAATCATCTCAAATATTTTTATGGCATGTGGGTGAGCGCGCAGGATATTCATACCAAATTTTATAAAAACAGGTGTTATCGTCATAAAAGTGAACAAAAATTAATGTTAATGAAATGTATATGAAGTACATGAATTTAAATGGTATTTTTCATTTCCCAAATTCATAACATTGGTTAATGTCAACGCTTTTAGTCTTTAAATCTAAATAAAACATGAAACTATCCAAAGGAATCTTTATTCCAAAAGTCCAAGACATAAAGTGTTTGTAAGATAGGATGTAGCAATTAAGATTTCAGAAATAGCTCACTGATTGAGTCTGTATGCGTTAATCGATAATTCGTACAAAAAGATGATGTTTATTACTGCTTAGACAAATATATATGTTTTGCTCTGCGTGAGCGGAAAGAACTCGCTTAATATGGTGTACCAGCGATTCGAAAACAATACTTTATGTGGTTTTGTACTTATTACACAACCTCTCTTTTATTCAAACATTATTTTAAAATAGAAAAATGATTTAACCATTTGGCGTATTATGAAAGATGTTGTATAACCGTCTGAAAAATTCCCATGTACATAACTGTGGCTAGGCATATATATATATATATATATATATATATATATATATATATATATTTGTTCGTATTTTTTCTCTTTGTTTCTACTTGGACAATCGCAAGAATTTAAAATGAAAAACAAACATACACTTCCCTTTGTGCGCCCCAGTGATGAAAAGTCTCAACAACCTTGTAACAAGACGTTTTGTTTTAAATCTAAATCAGAGTCGCAACAGTTGCTGCTCTCCGTAATACATCTGCCCTCATGTTGCAAATGTTTGTCAGTCATATCCGCAGATTTACAAAACAAATTCGATTCCCCAGTAATATTAATAGACAAACCGGAAGTTCCTCCATTTAAACTTGCTCCTTGAAATAAACACATTTCTATTCCGCAGACCACATTTTTGAAACTTTCTGAAGCTGATATCGATTTCGGGTAACTTTGATATTTTAGATAATTTTATTGTGGAACGTCTCTTCTCTTTGTCGTCGTTGCTGTCGCTGTAAATGAGATCAACGGAGGCAAGGTTCTGAAGATTTTGTTCTTTGGTGTCTTTAACGTTTTTTGTTTTAGTTCGTTGCTTCGAGAATCCAGCGCTTAGTAAACTCATCTGAGGATCAAATGCTGTCACCGTTGTTACTTTTTGTGTTGTAAGTATTACGTTTATCTGGTTCATGGTACAAACCATCCGGTTTCATTAAAGTAACCAGGTAGGTGAACATGGTCAGTTCCCTTTACTCATTAGCATTAAAAGTCACATGACAAACTATGGGACTATATCAATGGTTATGAAGGGAATAAATCAGTGGTTATGAAGAAAAATGTCTTGTACTTGTATTATACCAAATTTTTTTAGATAATTTCTATGACAATAAATGGACGCTAGACGTAAAATCTGTTTTAGATGATGTTGGGCTTAGCTATGCACGAAGAAGTCAAAGTTTTGTTTTAGCTACATAGTTAACAAAAATCGGTAAAATAATGACCAAGAATGATCAACTAAGACATGTTCGGGCAGCTGACATGATTACGTTATCTAAAGGTCTTAATGAAAGGTCATTTAAGACTAGTAAGGATGTAGACAAGATCTATTTCTCATTACCAAACAATATATCTAAAATCTTCGTAAGTTTAGAACTAGAAAAGATCCATCTCTCGTTGCCAAAAAATATATCTAAAAGCTTCTAAGCTCTTTGAGATTAGTAGACGACAATTCATTTTTATTGACTGTGAAGTGAAGAGAGGGAAAGAAAGATTTAGTCAATTCCAGAAATTTAATCTTGAAATGATCACGAGTGAGAGGGAGGGGAGTGAGATAGCTGTATTATAGATAACTATAAAAGGTACACTATTATGTACAGTACGTTATTGGTCCTTCTTCAAAATGCAAAATCACCAAAATCTTTCATACCAAGTTCACCTGACAAGCATCAAATTCCGCATATCAAGTTTACCTGACAATCTTGGCACATTTCAATTTCCCAAGCTACCCAAGGTTAGGTCAGGATTTGAATATTGGAGAAACCTGTACATGTACAGAATATTACAAGCAAAATGATCAGTTAAAATACATAGTTTCCCTACTTGAAATAGTGCAGATTCAAATTGTCCTGTCTGTGCAAGGATATACAAGACTGAACTTGACATTGACAAAATGGATCTACATACTCTGACACTATATCATGCAAATCAATACTTTGTCGTCGTTGCTGTCGCTGTAAATGAGATCAACGGACGCAAGGTTCTGAAGATTTTGTTCTTTGGTGTCTTTAACGTTTTTTGTTTTAGTTCGTTGCTTCTAGAATCCAGCGCATAGTAAACTCATCTGAGGATCAAATGCTGTCACCGTTGTTACTTTTTGTGTTGTAAGTATTACGTTTATCTGGTTCATGGTACAAACCATCCGGTTTCATTAAAGTAACCAGGTAGGCACGAAATTAATTGTATAATTAAACATGGGATAAAAAAGTTTTCTACAAACGTAGGGGACATTTCTAACCATGTCTTAAATCTTGACATGACTCCTCGAGTCCTTCTTTGTCCCGATGTTTACGATTTTGAATACAAGTTTTTAGTAGCAGAGTACTTGCTCTCTCTCTCTCTCTCTCTCTCTCTCTCTCTCTCTCTCTCTCTCTCTCGCTCGCTCGCTCGCTCGCTTGCTTTTTCTTGCTTGATGTCGCGTTGCATACCAGCTTCATATGATAACTCAATGTCAAACATCCCGTCCCAAATATTGTTCTCAACCTCAGCTTACTCAAATTTCTAGACGGTAGATACAGAGAAATGCCTTTCAACTCCTCGTCGCTACTTACGATACTCTCCCTTTGTTCACAGAGGTAAATGCGGCCGTTTCCACCCAGAAAGAATTTGAAATATTCCCAATATTTATTTTTAATGGATTAGTAGTGAATACTTTGAGTTGCAAAGGTAGTCCTAAACTGAAAGTGCGATACGGAAATTTTAGATGTGAGTTACGAAATCATAGATTGAAGGTCTGTATCGATCTCCAGATCAGCCATGTAGGATTAAATTGGTATGTACTTAATTATTATACTGAATAAGAGATATCATCACTTAGTTTATAATTGACTACATTCCAATATTATTGGTGAAATAATATTGTAGATATTTTTGTTTGCATGTTTTCAAAACAGGCAAAATCGAAACACTCAAATTACTCTTTTTCTTACTTATATGGAGATGAGAGTCATTCCTAGAGCAGTACCCACGTAAGTTGAAGGTCTACTAGTGCACTCGCACAACTTTCGTTTATGTGATAAATTTAATCTTCTAGATGTGATTTGTAAAGGTATTATGTTAAATACCTCATCATTAATGAAAATAATGACTACAAAACATCGATTTTTTATCGCTGGAGGCAGCACGCTCCTAGCTGATTTCGCGCTCGGCAATTTCCGTAAGACAAAGCGGAAGTGACGTTGTGTAGGGAACAGTACATTTCTACTTTCGTTCTTAGGTGCATTCAGTAGTTGTTACCGTGCGTTATCCGACCAGTGACAGGCGAGATAGTCTGCAGTGACCATTTGAGAGACGACGATTTCGATACCGTCAATAAAATTAAACAGTCACTTGGTATTACGACCATCAGACGACTCCGGTCAAATGCATTACCAAGTGTGCTTTCTCGCCAAATGACTGAGTCCGTGAACACCAGATCATCAAAATTCCAAGGGTTACGGCAGGGCTAAAAACATGTAGACCGAGAGAAGCTGTTAGTGTTACAGCAGAGCTCTAGCTAGGGTTAAATATTTATACATCTTTTACTTTGCTATATTATTAATTGTCAACCCCTACCCCTCGCCACAAATATACCTAGCAAAAGAACAATCAATGGAAGAGGTCGATTTTAGTGGGAGGGTGTTTTCAAATCATAATAGCACCCCCCCACCCCCCCCCACCCCAAAAAAAGATGAATCCTGCTTTACCATGACGAGTGTGTGTGTCCCTCGGATTTAGGTTTTGCCCACTCCCCCCTTATCAGTTGCCCCTGCCCTAGAAAAAAATTAACGTGCATTTTCATGCCTATTTCATAACATTCAACAATAATAATAATGACAAAAAACTTTTGTGCATTCCTATACTCATTTCATGCCTGTTCAACAATAATAATAATGAAAAAACAAGTTTTCTGCTGAAGCCAAAATGTTGTGAATACTTGATGTATTGTGTTTAATTGTAAAGGCTAATTACCTTGTCGTGCTGAGGCACTGGGAGCAAATTACCTTGTTTGTCAAAATATACACCACTGTGTAATGGATGGGGGTCTAGGTAAGAGTCAAACTCACAACCCATTGATTGTAAATGAATAGTAATGTCCGTTCAATGTGGAGAGTATAGTATTGTTATTCACAATATGTACAGAACCATAGTTGCAAGGAATTTTTTAAAATTCTTTAATGCTGTCGGTGTAAAGATTTTACCTTCTAAAGCTGCTCTAATTATATATATATATATATATATATATATATATATATATATATATATATATATATATATATATATATATATATATATATATATAGGTACTGGATGAGAATTTTGAGAACCAGCACCCGGGAGATAATGCACTAGAGAGAACCGAAGACAGTAGATGGTGTGACATATCCTGTGGTGCATTTTGATGTCACAGTGAACTTTCCATTCATTCCCTGTTTACATGGTTTGTATAGCTTCATAGCTGATATGGATTCCTAAGGTCTCACAAATTATATCAGCATATGAGTCAATAATTAAGTTATGTAATTTCATTACTGCGATAAAACTACAGTGTATTGGTAATATGTCAGACTTTATGATCAACCCTTAGTTGTAAAAGTAAGCAAAAAGGTTTGGTGCATTTGTCAACTATTGTTCAGACATGCAAAAGACTTCATGTGTGAC